>RJWM01009910.1:0-65838 GCA_004363535.1 Dasyprocta punctata | reverse complement strand
GTACTACTGGAGGGGATGATAACTTTCAACATTCACATCAGAGAAGACAGGCAAGTGCCATTAAAATGTGGTTTCTGATTCTACTGTAGGAGAAGGGATCCTAGCTGAAAGGACCATGGGCTGGTCTTGGCGGCAGCTCTAACGAGCAGAGGATCTTACAAAATAGAAGAAAGACAAGATGCACCGTAGTCCATCCAACGTGTACAAACATTCAGCACCACAAACTCAGATTGCAAGAGGCAGGAGGAGCCCTGCTTTCCAGGAATAGGCAGGTCTGTTACAGTCGAATGGGCCGAAAATAGTCCAGGTTCTTTTGCACAATAAGGAAAGAATTGCCAAGCATACACCCAGTGGTAAGTGATGAGTAGCTGTGTTTATTGAAGGCCATGGGAAGTTGAGCTCAGGGGCAGTCTGTGCCAACAAAGATATAACACGGACCAAGAAAGGTGCTGGGGTGACAGAAAAGTACTACACACAGGTCAAAGGTAGCAACAGCAACAGGAAAAAAAGGGGGCTGCTACCTTAGGATTTCAGAATTTAAAGGCTGGACACCTCTGTTTTCAGTGCCTCCCATTAAATCTCCCTTGGTGCCTGTCCTCTAACCTAGGGCATTGACGATTTCCACTGAGTGCTGCTTGTGATTCTTTTCTGCCAAGGATTCCGTTCCTAGGGCAGAGATGTGCACATAGGTTGTGCATAGGGTTTTTGACCATTAGTGTGAATTTTTGGGTTTTTTTTGTTTGTTTTTGCTTTTTTATTTTTCAGGTTAAGACTTTCACAGTTTCTCTCCTGGACCATCCTACAGAAGACTTTTGTAAAAGTACTGTTAACATTGTTGTATTAAAACTTTCCATTTCTGTTTAAATACATATTTGTCCTTCCTACAGAGGTAGGGTCATGAACTTCTATACAGTGGGATTGGCTCTAACACTATGGGGTCTACAGCCTTTCACCAAAGGAAGAATACAAAACAGTGTCTCTAAAAAGCCTCTCTTTCTCTCTCCCCCAAAACCCCGCATCTGGGATTTCTCCTACCTCCCCGCCCCCTCAACACACCTTACCTCTCTCTTACAGTCTGGATTCCTGGATAATAGAAGCTTAGGGATTGTTTATGGAACTATACTTTGATTTCAGCACCCCTCCCATCCATCCTTAGCCTGGTGCTCCACGTATGGAGGGGACGAGCTTTGGAGTCTGAACTGGTGGTGCTGCACTGCTGCACTCCCCCGCTGGGCTGCTGGCTTTAAACCTGGCTCTGATCTTGGCCCTCTGAGCAGCCTCAGTCTGCTGCCTCCTGCTGCAGGGCCCAGTGGGGAGGACCTCATTCACCTCCTGTTAGGCAATTAGCACCAAGGGCTTGCCTGGCCACAACACAGGAAAAAGGTATCCCTGAAGAACGACTTGGTCTTTCTCCTGAAATTTCTCCCTAAGCACAGGTACTAATTGAACTAGGAGTAAGAATAACTGCAGCCTGTGAATAATTGCTGGTTGTATAATTTTATTCTTTGTAAGTGCTTTCATGTTCTCTCAGTTTCTTATTTACTGGGGAATGAATCTGGGTCTTTTGCACTGAATGACTTCTTAGGGGCTAGGGGTGGGGTCTCTACACTAAATTGCATAGGTTGGCCCTGAACCTGTGATCCTCCTGGCTCAGCATTCCAAAGCGCTGTGATTACAGGCGTGTACCACATCACCAGGCTCTAATTTAGTTCTTACAGCACTGCATATAGTAGAAAGCCGATGACTCACTGAACCTGGGAGAAAAGAACAGGCATGTAGTGATTATGTGACTTGCCCAGTATTAAAAGGTATGGCCCCAGTGAAGGCTCTTCACTCTGCATGAATGGCCAGTCTTATACAGAATGAAGGACTGTTTCAGACTCTTAATCTGTGAGACGTCTCTGAGTTTTTGTTCTTTTGGGGAACGAGGTCAAATAAAGTGAATACCTCATCTCTGGTCTTAACATATGGTATAAACCAGAGACAGGAACCTTAGACACTCATACTGTCCGATGTGAAAGGCAGTAATTCACAACTACAACTAAATAAAAATGTAGGAGGTAACTGGCAACCTGGTTAGGTCATTAGATGTCACAGAAGATTAATTACCTCCAAAGAGCTGACATAGAAACTTTACTCATTCAAGAAATGAACACTGGACTGAGGATAAAACTTAGTGGTAGGGCCTACTAATATGTGGGAGGTCCTGCATTCAAGGTTTAGTCCCCAGCACTACAAAAACAAAAGACAACGTTAAGAAGGAATAATGAGTAAGGTACTGGTGGTAGGGATATAGTAATGAGCAAGACCAGTGGGGTCCAGTGGGAAGTTTCCAGCAAGTCTTTCACAATTTGAAGCACCGTCGGCTTGTGCCAGACACTGCTCAGAAGTTCATAAATATTTCACCATTCTTTCTTCCTCTCTCCTTTTCTTATTTTTATATGCAATCTGCCTAGTCCACAAAACACTCAACACCTACTCTACTGCTGTCCCATGCATCTCTTTGGATGTATAAGCCTCACAAGATAGTTACACAGAAGTCTCCTGTAGGGAAGCAATCTTGTCCTAAAATCTCCATGTCCCCAACAATACCCAACAAAACAACCTATATATACTAAAAAACCATTCCTTAATTTTGTTTTAATTTGCTCTGAACTATTTGTAGAATCAATAAGTGTGATATTCGAAAGAGCAGATTCAATGCAATCCAGAGTCCTTTCTTCACACAATCCAATTTATCTTTGTTTTGTTTTATTTTTGGAGACAGGGTCTCATTATGTAGTTCAGGCTGGCCTTGACCTTGTTCATATAACCCAGACTGGCTTGGAACTCACAGTGATCCTCTTGCTTCAGCCTCCTGAGTGCTGGGATTGCAGGCATACACCACCATGCCTGGCAATCTAATATATTTTAAAGAAAAGAAAAATATAGTTTGAGAATTTTGGCTGAGGGGAAGTGGCATTAAATTAAACTTAATCACTAGCACAGTATTGGCACCAAGATGATACTGATTTGGGGAACTCTCAATTGCTTGAGTTCTACTTACTCTTTTTTGTTGTTGTTTTTCATTTTCATTTTTGTTTTTTGGAGACAGGACCTTACTATGTAGTCCAAGCTAGCCTTGAACTCAT
Source organism: Dasyprocta punctata (assembly GCA_004363535.1). Classification (NCBI taxonomy): domain Eukaryota; kingdom Metazoa; phylum Chordata; class Mammalia; order Rodentia; family Dasyproctidae; genus Dasyprocta; species Dasyprocta punctata. Next base: position 62,707 of record RJWM01009910.1, on the reverse strand, counting down.
TATGGAGCCCAGGCTAGCCTCAAAGTTGCAGCAAACCTCCTGACTCAGGCTCTTGGGTGCTGGGATTACAGGTAGTTACCTTTGGTCTTCTATTAAAAATGTGTGTACCCTTGTAGGATCATGCAGAACAGATGCAACATTTACTCTCAAATTTCCTAACTGGATTCCCAACCAATATTCACTACAGTTAAAAAATAGCTCAGCTAAACCTTAGAAGACAAAGTATATCTAACTGAAACTAGATAAATGCCAAAGAAAGCATAAACTGCATATTTTATGTGCCTGTAAATGAATATAACAAATATTAAGTAAAACAATGACAATTGATTTTATAAGAATGTCATAATGATTTTTGTTGTCATTATAATCTAACTTATTTACTAAATGCTTCATCATTCAACTCTAACTTCAACAACATTAATATAAACTTAAAAATCTAAAAAAAAAAAAAAAGAAGGTCATAAATATGATCACAACCACCATACCAGGTAGCCATTATTTTGCCTGCTTCATAAGAGAGAAATGAAGTCCAGCACTCAGGAGGCTGAGGCAGGAGGATTTCTGCCAGTTGGAGGCCAGCCTGGGCTACATAGTGTGTTCTAACCCAGCCTGGATTACACAGCAAGATCCTGTCTCAAAAAACAAAACAAAACAAAAACAAAAACCCACCAACCCTTCCCCTCCAAAAGAGAGAGTGAGGCAGAGAAACTAAGACTGAAAGGTATTAAGTAATTTATCTAAAGGTTGCTAAATGGCAGACAGCAAAAGTGGGGCTGTTTGAGCCAGGTGTGGTGGTTTCCTATAATCCTGGCATGCTGAAAGGCTGAGGCAGGAGGATCCCAAATTTGAGCTCAGCCTAGGCAATTTAGCAACTTAGTGAGATTCTGTCTCAAAAAAAATTTAAAAGTTAAAAATAAAAAGGTGGCTGGGTATCTAGCTCAGTGTAAAAACTCTGGAGTTAACCCCTGCTACCATTAACAAACAAACAAATAATCAATAAAAGTAGTATGTTTGACCCCAAAGTTCATATTGAAGAAAATTAGAGACTATTTATGTCCATCAGTGGGGAATTCAGTAAATTATGGTACTTATTCTATGCACACTGTTATCATTGGTCTCTGCCAGACTTCTCTTATTATTTTACTTTTTAAAAAAACTTTATTTCTAATCCCTGCACTCACTCTTCTGTATTCTCCCATAAATACCTCCTCTATCTGATGTGTTTGGTATATTGTTTGGATTTATATGTATCCTTATAAAATAATGCTGTTTTGTGTATGCAAATATTCTTAGTTTACCTCAATAGTATTGTACCATAGCTCTCATTCTGTTTCTTATATTTTAATACCCCTTCATAACTTTTTCACTTTGTTTTAAAAGACATCTATGTTGTTATGCATGCATTTGGTGTTTCTAATGCTAAATTTGCATCTAATATATTTATGAATTCCATTATGGAGGAACATAGAGTTTGCCTTTAATTTCTAGCTACCACAAACAATACTGCAATAAACAGTCATATGTAGTATTTTTTTATTTTTATTTTTTTTAGACAGGGTCTCACTATGTAATACAGGTTGGTCTGGATTCACTATGTAGCCCAGGCTGTCCTCAAATTCACAGTGATCATTTCCTGCCTCAGTCTCCTGAGTGCTGAGATTACAAGCATGTGCCACTATGCCCAGCACATATGTTGTCTTTTATGGGCCAGATCTGCAGGTCTGATGTAGAAGACTGCCCTGGACATACCGCTAAATGGTGCTATTAGCAGAGCAATGTGCAACATACGATCTCAATTTTTTTTAAAAAAATGCATACAATTGTGTGCAAAGAGAAATCTAGCAGAAAAAGAACAAAATATACAGCTAATACACTTAGAGTGCCTTGCAATTCCATGTGAATTTTAGGATTAGCTTTCCATTTCTACAAAAGAGGCCATTAGAATTTTGGTGTATTGAATATGTAGGTAATTTGAGGAAATACTGCAACCTCAAAATATTAAATCTTACAATCCATGAACATTAGATGCCATTCTATTTATTTTGATCTTCTTTTATTTCTTTAGCAATGTTTTTCAGGTGTCAGTGTACAAGTACTGTATCTCCTTATTTAAATATATTCCTAAATCTTTCATTCATTTTTGATGATATGTTTGCTTCCTTAATTTCCTTTTCAGATTGCTCATTGCTAGTATAAAAAAACCCAGAGCTTATTGTTGTACATTGATCTTGCAACTTTGCAGAATTCACTTATTAGTTCTATATAGTTGAGTTTTTGTGGATTCTTTGCAATTTTCTGTACATGTTATCTGTGACTAGAAAAAGTTTTATAGTTTCTTGCTTTAAAAAAAAAAAAACAGGATCTCACTATGCAATTCAGGCTGCCCTTGAACTCACTTTGTAGCCCAGGATGGCCTCGAACTTTCAGTGATCTTCCTGCCTCAGCCTCCCAAGTGCTGAGATTACAGGTGTGCACCAACACATCTGGCTATAGCTTCTTTTCAGATGGGTTTTTCTTTTTCTTACCTAGCAGCACTAGCTAGACATTTCGGTAAAATGCTGAAGTGCTAACAGCAAGCATCTCTTAGTTTTCTTCTTGAATGTAGGGGGGAAAGTGTTGTCCTTCATCGTTAAGTATAATGTCAGTTATAGGGTTTTCATAGATGTCATTCACCATGTTCAGGAGACTATTGATAGAAAGGGTATCAAAGTAAATCTATTTATTCTTTCTATTATTCTTTTATTCTCTATCTTATTAATCTGTTCTAGTCTTTATTATTTTCTTTCTCTGGATACACTTGGGTTTAGTTTGTACTTCTTTTCTAATTCCTTAAGGTAGAAATTTAAGATGTGGAATTGAGATATTTCTTTTTTAAAACTTTCTGTTTATTTATTTTGGTGCTGGGAATTGAAATTAGGTCCCTGTGGATGCTAAGCATGTGACCTGCCACTGAGCTATAACTCAGTTCCTCTTCTCTTTCAAATAGGCATTTACAGCTATAGAATTTCCTGAGAGAATTGCTTTTGCTGCATCCAGTGTTTTGATATGCTTTGTTTTTGCTTTCATTCATCTCAAAGTATTTTGTGATTTCCCTTATGATTTATCTGTTTGACCCATCAGTCATTTAAAAATATATTACTTAATTTCCATTACTTGTGAATTTCTTTCATTCCATTTATTATTTACTTCTAGTTTCATACCAGTGTGGGTAGAGAAGATACTTTGTACAACTCTGAATGTAAAATTCAAGGTGATCTTTTTTTGTGGTTTCATATCTGTCTTACCTTGAATGTCTATGTGCCCTTGGAACAATGTGTATCTCACTGTTGTTAGATGAAATAATAGACAGATAGATAATCTGTTATGTCTGTTAGTTGATGTATAGTATTGTTTCAAATCTCTGTATGGTTGTTGATCTTTTGTTTAAATGTTACATTATTGAATATGAAGCACTATTTCAATTTTTGTAGAAATTTTTGTTTATCTCTTTAATTCTGTTGGTTCTTGTCTCATATATTTTTGGTCTGTGTTGTTAGTTTGCTTTTAATTTTCCTATATTCTTGATGAATTAACCCTGCCATGATTCGAATGTCTCCCAAAGGTCATGTGTAAGAGACTTTTTTTTTTTTTTTTTTTTTTATTTAAGCGAAGAAAAACAAAACAAACAAAAACTACAACAACAACAACAAAAAGATGACATATATAGTAAAAACAACAAGCAAAAGAGACAAGCAAACAACTAGCATAAATACACAACATTGCAGGTTTACAAAACCGGAAGATATGTGTAAGAGACTTGATCCCCAGTGAAGTGTTCTTTGGATGTGAGGCCTAATGGGAGGCATTTGGGTCCTGAAAGCACGGTCCTTATAAATGGATTTGTGTTGTTATTGCAAAAGTGTGTTCCTTATAAAATGATGGGTCTGGCCCCATTTTGCTTGCTCCTTTTCCCTCTCCCCTTTTCTTGATCTTTGCTTCTGGGATGGGATGATGCAACATGAAAATTTTATCCAGAAGCCATGCTGAGTCTGGGAGGAGCAAATCAAGAAGTCAGTGGACCCGTCCAGTAAACTATGCAAACCATGTGAATCCCAGAAAGAGAGAAGCCAGTTTGCCCCACCTGTGAATCAGCAGAAGGCATGCTGGGTCTGGGAGGAGCAATCAAGAAGCCAGTTCGCCCTTCTGGTAAGCTGCACAAATCATGCTGGGCCCAGGAAGAGAGAAGGCAGTTCAACCTTTCCGTGAGCCGACTAGTGTACAGGCTGAGAATCAAAACCCCTTGCTTCCCCATAAGCAACTGGCTGGTTTAGATGACAGGCTGAGTTGATAGTAACTGAGGTATAAAAACAACTAAATGCTTGTATTGTTTGATTGACTTTGTAGGCCTAAGGCTGGTAGTGTAAACATCTATTAGGAGGATAACAGTATGCAATATAGCAACTATGGGGGATTTCCTTCTGTCTTGTTTTTAAAATCCAGTATTGTACTTACTGTTTTGTTTTGTTCTGTTTTAGTGCTTTATTTTATTCAATTTTCTGTTTTGATTTGTTTTATTCTGTTTCATTTTATTTGATTTTACTATGTCTGATGGAATGGACAACTATTGTGAAGATCACAAGATATATTATGGTAGCCATTGTTGATTTCCTATTATCCTATTTTGAAGTTCTGTACCACTTTCACTGCTTTGTTTTGACTGACTTTACTCTGTTTTGTTGAGCTTTTTTCTCTTTTAAATAAAAAAAAAAATGTTGGCCAGGTGCTGGCTCATCAGACTTGGGCTTTCTAATTTCCAGATCATGAACCAATAAATTTTTATTTGTTATGAATTACCCAGTCTGTGATATTCTGCTGTAACAACACAAAATACACGAAGACACATCCATTTATGAATACACAATGCCATTTTTTGCTCTTGTAAAAATTTTTGATTTAAGGTTTATCTGATTTGATATAGTACAACCAATCCAGCTGTCTTTTGATTGCTATTTGTATGGAGTATCTTTTCTCCATCCTTTTATTTTAAATCTATTTTTAACTATGAACCTAAATTAAATCTCTTTTAGAAAACATATAGTTGGTTCTTGCTTTTAAAATCTATTCTGCTGAGGACTGCTGCTAGTTTGAGGCCTGGCTGGCCTACATAATGAGTTCAAGGCTGGCCTGAATATAGTGAGACCCTGTCTCAAAAAAAAATCTATTCTGCCAATATTTGTCTTTTAATTGAAGAGTTCAATTCATTTACATTTAATTTAATTTCTGATAGGAAAGGACTGAATTCTGCAGTATTCTGTTATTTTTTTTCTATATTTCTATACTTTTTGTTCTTTATTTCTCCCCTTACTGCTTTGTGTGTGTTTAATTGATTTTTTCCAGTATATTGTCTTGATTCCCTTCTAATTTACTTCAGTGTATATTTTTAGCTAGTCATTGGTTACCATGGGAATTACAATTAACATTTTAACAATCTTGTGAAAATTATTGACCATTTAGTTTGGTGTCTTAGTGAACTTATGCTGACAAAATGCCATGGAGTAGGTAGCTTGTGAACAACACAGATTTATTTCTCACAGTTCTGGAAATTGCAAGTCTAAGATCAGGCAAACAGCATCCTCAGGTTCTGTTTGAGGATCTTCCTGCAGTTTTCAGACTGCCAATGTCTTCTGGTGTGTTCATGCAGCAGAGAGTTAACTCTGACTTTTTCTTAGAAGGGTACAAATATAATTAATGAGTAACATCATCATGATCCAATTTCCTCCTAAAGGTCCCACATTCAAATCTCCACACTGGGGATTAGATTTCAACATATGAATTTGGTAGAGTGGGACAAACAGACATTCAGTTTATTGCAAATATTATACAAAATGTTGTTCCTGGGCTAAGGATATAGCTCAGTGGCATAAGCACCTGTCTGGCAAGCATAAGTTCCTGAGTTTGATTCCCAGTACAAAAAAAAAATTCAAAATGTTGTTCCCATATAGACTTTTCTCCTCCTTTTGTGTTGATAGTGACACAAATTTCATTTCTCATACACTGTGTACCCATTAATATAGTTTGTAACTGGGTAAGCATATCCATCTTTCGGGAGGATGGTGCACCCCCAACTCCATGAAGACAGAAGCTTTTATACCCACCCTGTGTACCGACCTCACCCTACATACACCTTTATCCAGCTGCTTCTCTGTAGTCTTTGAAGTAGCCTTCATAATGCACTAGTAAATATGTCATTATTTTCTTGAGTTCTGTGAGCCATTTGGCAAATTACTAAATGCAAGGAGGGCATTGTGGGAACCTCCAACTTATAGCTGGCTATTTGGAAGACTAAAAATACTCTGCCTAAATTCAGGAACAGAACATGAATGCCCACATTTGCCACTGATATTCAGTACTATACTGAAAGTTCTTTTGACAGTAACTAGGCAAGTAAAATAAATAGGATGTATCCAAATTGGAAAGAAAAAGCAAACTATATTAATAGATGACATGATTCTATATATAGAAAATTCCAAAGAATTCACATAAAAATCACAAGAGCTGATAAGTGAACCCAGCAAAGTTGCAGGATACAAGAACAACACAGAAAAATCAGGTGTGTTTCTATATAGGGACAATGAATAACCTGAAAAATAAATTAAGAAAAACAATTTAATTTACAATAACATCCAAAAGATTAAAATACCTAGAAATAAATGTAACCAATAAAATTAAAGACCAGTACACTGAAAAGATTGTTGACAGAAATTAAAGAAGACATAAAAAAAGGAAAGATACTTGTGCTCATAGTTTGGAAGACAATATTTTAATATGACAACACTCACTCAAGTGATCTACAAGTCCAATGTAATCAGTATAAAAATTCCAATGATTTTTCTGAGAAATCAAAAAGCTGATCCTCAAATTTATATGGAACTGCAAGGGACCTTGATTATCCAAAACAAAGAAGACTCATAATTCCAATTTCAAAACTTACCTTATCTATAGCAACAAAAACAGTGTAATGCTGACATGTAGATAGATATATATATAGCTGGAATAGAAGTGGGTCTCCAGAAACAAATCCATATATCTATGTTCAATTAATTTTCCATAGGGCACCAAGATCATTCACTGGGGAAAAGAAGTGTCTTCAACATCTGTATATTCACCTGTGAAAGAATTATGTTGGACCCATGACTCACTTTTACTGGCTAAGACTACTAATGTTATGTTGAATAGGAATAGCAAAGTAGGTACCTTTGTCTTGATCCTGATCTCATAGAAGTACTCAATTTTTGATCATTGAGTATACTAAGTGAAGGTTTCTCATAGCAGCTTGGATAAGGAACTCTATTCTATTCCTAGTTTGCTGGAAGTGTTTTTGGTTTGTTTGTTTTTATTTTTGTTTTTTGAGACAGGGTGTTGCCATGTAATTCAGGTTGGCCTTGAACTCACTATGTAGTCCAGTCTGTCCTTTAACTTGCAGCAGTCCTCCTGCCTCAGACTCCCAAGCTCTGGGATTACAGGTATATGCCACCACACCTAGCTACCGGAAATTTTTTTAATCCTAAATACATGTTATTTTTTCTCCATCTTCACTATGTTACTCAATTGTGAGTTTCTAGTGTTGAATTTTGTCCAAGAGGTACTTGAAGAAAATAAACAGCAAACTCCTAATTGATTCAATAATATTTTGAAATTTGTTATTCTTTTCTAAATCACCTGCTGCTATTAACTCTTCAGAGGTATTCAATAGCTGCTCTATGCATTCTAATCTAGATGTCATAATTGTTTTCAGTGTAAGGGAAAAGGTGAAGGAAGTATGATCATACCATCTTATCCTGAATTGGCGTCCCAATACTAATAGCTTTCTTTTTGCCTTTCCATTCCTCATACATTTTATTTATTTTCATGCATTAGTGTACTAGCTAGGACTTCCAACACAATGTTGATTAAAATATGGTAAGAGCAGACATGTATTTTTCTTTAAATACAGTATAATATTCTAGGATATATATGTGTGTGTATGCACTTTTTAACATTGACTTTTTTTTTTATATAAAGCCATTGCATCAAAAGAAAGTCTGTGTTTTAGTTTCTGAAGTGAACACAAGTACCCCTTCACAATAACACTGAAAGCAATGCAAAGACTGACAGTGCCCTTTGACTAAAGATAGCTTTGTAAAAACAAAAATACCGAATAAATCAGTGCCCTTTCTTATTGCTGTAAAACTGGAGAGGGGCAGGAAAGAGTTGCTAGTTTATTACACAAAAGTTGGTCCAAACTATCAGGCATGGTGACACACGTCTATAGTAGCAGCACTTGGGAAGTTGAAGGAGGATCACTGTGAGTTCAAGACCAGCATGATTACATAGCAAGATCCTGTTTCAAAAACAAAACAAAACAAAGCAAAACAAAACAAAACAAGTTGGTTCAAATTTACAAAAAAAGCACAAATGTGACTAGTTCAGAAGATCTTCAAGAAGGCCATAAAAGTCTTATGTCCCTAAGATTAGGATCTCCTTAAAATTGCAATAACACACAATAAAATTAACTAGTTTGTGAAGATATAAAATCAATATATCTAATTTTAAGAACACCATAATTTAAGCAAAACTTTTTTCCCTTTTTAAAAAACTATTGTATGCAAGATCCTTTCTGTATAAAAATAAAGCTGTTGTTGAATTAATCAAGTTTCTTAGATTTACGTCTTAAATTTCAGCTAGAGAGGCCTTTTCAGATAAAAAGATGTTTCTGAAGAAAAATGGGTATGCATTCAATATGGTAACCCTCTTCCTCAACTCTGCAATCTGATGTGCTGATGTGTTGCCTGTATTCTCTTTTTTTTTTTTTTTTTTTTTTTTTTTGTCTATTTGGAACAGTGTTTCACGGTTTAACTATACAGTTCAGGCTGACTTTGAACTCACTTTGTAGCCCAGGATGGCACCAAACCCTGAGCAATTTTCCTGCCTTAGCCTTCCAAGTGCTGGGATTACAGGCTTGTGCCACCATGCCCAGCCTGAGTCCCCTGTATTCTTGTGAATATCCAGGGACTTGGGCAGAAGTCCAGATCTGCCCATGCATGAGGCTTGGGGCATCTGGATTTTCCTGTAAAGTACTACCGTAGTTTTAGTTGTATGTCTTTGCTGGCAAAGAATGAGTACTCTTTGGCACTGTAGAAAGGTCTTTGCTGTTTGCCAGGACTGCTGTAAGACCATGACTGTATTTAAATCTGTAGTCTTTGTCTTCACCAAATAACGTGGGACCAGAATTAAAGCAAATGTTTCCATATCCAGCCACTAAACTGGGTAATGACTCAGAAAAGCAGAAACTGAAACACTAGAATAAGATGAAGCAATACTGCAGTTATCCAAAGACTGAATATCTGTGTTTCCAGTGAAGCTATGATTTTCCAGTGGTGCAGCAGAACTACTTCCTGCTGTCATTGCTAACATAAGGAGCAGAGGAGGAAGAAGATGATTCAAAGCTCTCTTTGTAGTCTGAAATGGGCACATGAGTGTCTTCTCTGGGCTTATCCTTTGACTGATTCTGGTCATCTATGGGGCTGATTGTAGTAGAAATTTGGAGCACAGACAAAAATAAATTGGAAGTAAGGATATTTTAACCTTTATCTGTTTTGCATGTAATTTATAAACAACAGAAGTTGATTTTCCTCACAATTCTAGAGGTTGGAAAGTACAAGATCAAGGGGCCAGCGGGTTCAGTTGTCTGCTGAGAGCTACTCTCTGCTTCCAAGTTGGCATCTTGATGCTGTACTCTCCAAAGGGGAAGAATGCTGTGTCCTCATACTGCAGAAGGGTAAACTGGCAGATGACTGCATGATGCTTCTTTTATAACAATCTTAACCCATTTTAGGAAGAAGACCTCTCATGGCCTAATCACCTCCAAAAAGCCCTACCTCTTAATACTATCTCATCAGTAGTACCTGAATTTTGGTGGGAACATATTCAAACTATCACATATAATGTACAGTCATATACCACAGAAGGATATTTCAGTCAATGATAGACTACATACACAATGTGGTCCTATGGGATTATACCATCTAGTAACATATTGGTCATCTTAGTTAGCATAAATATATACTTTTTTTTCTTTTTTTAGTTGTTTTGAGACAGGCTCTTGTTATATAGTTCAGGCTGGTCCTGAAATTATGTATCCCAGGCTGGCCTTGAAGACACAGTGATCCTCCTGCCTCAGCCTCCTGAGTGCTGGGAGTACAGGTATGTACTACCATGCCTAGCTAACATGAGTATATTCTTAAATCAGACTTTTTTTTTTTGGTATTGGGGATTGAACTGGTGACCTTGCACTTGCCAGGCAGGTGCTTGTGCCACAGAGCTATATCCCCAGCCCTAGCATAAGTATATTCTATGATGTTCACATGATGACAGAGTGTTGGGGACCACAAATTCACAATGGTTAATTCTGTATACTTCCCTAAGGGATAAAATGGAGATTATCAGTACCACCCATTTGAGATTTCCCATTAACTTGTTAAGGATGGGCCATCCTCTCCCACCCACTAAGACTAAAACTAAAACCACTAAGTTTAAAAAACACTCCTGGGCCAGATCCTTCTTAGCATAAAATAATCTCTGCCCTCTTGAGCCACCCCAAGATTATACTTGCCTGATGAGTCTTAGGCCTCTGAGTTTTCTGCCAATTTTGAATCTTTCTCTAGCCCCGCCTATCACCGTATACACCCAATAAACTGTTTTGGAATGTTGCTCTCTTGGCCCATCTGGAGACATCAACTTCCCAGTCACTCATCATGTGCTACTAAATTTGTCTGTTTGTTATTTTATCCTCTCACTGTACCCTTAACATGTAATCAGGGCTCTCGGCCAGGTCTTCAATAACAAAGTTACCAAAGATGCATTTTTCAAAATGTATCCCCATCATGAGGACACATGAATGTAACTGCTTATCTAATACTGAAGTGCCTATAATTTTCTTATGAATTTGTTTTGTGTCTCAATGTTTTACTGAGAGCAAAATGCTCTAATTATGTCTTTGTCTATATCTGTAAAATGAAAGAAGTCCTTATAAATATTTGGGAATGTCTTTCAAATATGAATGCTTAACATTTACTGTAAAAAAAATAGTCTAAGCCATTCAATCACATACGTTTTAAAAAAGTATTAATGTTAGAGTATGTAAAATTGGATAGATGTTTTTCTTATTCTGTTTGGGGGAGGTTAGAACTGAAGATGAAGCACTATGGGAAACTGATTACAAAAAGTCAATCAGTTGATTAAATGAAAATGAAATGGTATTACACTAATTATTTAAACAGAGCACAGAAGCTTAGGAAATGCTCTGCTTTTCTAAAACTCAGCATTCTTTAGAAGAAAAAAATCCCAAAATGTTTATAAATATAAAATTTCAGGGTCTATAATAATACCTGGCCCAAAAATGTGCTTAATAAATATTTCCCCAATGTTAAATGAATACAGCTTTCGAAAAGTTCTAACAAGAAACATCCTTAGGTAGAGATAAGTACAGAATCAGATTTTGGCAACAGGTTAATATAAATGTCAATTTGGGAACTATAGACGATAAACAGCAATTATAGAACCAGGAATTGTGATTGCAAAAAACTCTTGGTTGGTTAAGCAGGTTTTTATAAATGGTAAACAATAAGAAGTATATTAGTTGGCCATAAAGGTCTTTTAAAGTAGTTTTTACCTTACTTTTTGATTGTCAAGGTATTGATGTTAAAGGATAGAGTAACTACTGTAGAGTAACTTCAGAAAGAGGAACAAGGGAAGGAATGAACACCAACCAAAGGAAAGGAGAAAAAAAGGCCTTTTTTTTTTTTTTTTTGGGTACTAGGGATTGAATTCACAACCTTACACCTGCCAGGCAGGCGCTTATGTGACTGAGTTAAACCCCCAGCCCTATTTTTTGAGACAGGGTCTCACTATGCAGTTTAGGCTGGCCTTGAACTCACTTTGTAGCCCAGGCTGGCCTTGAACTCACAATGACCCTCTTGTCTCAGTCTCCCAAGTGCTGGGATTAAAGGCGTGTACCACTATGCCTTGTTTAAAGTGACTGTTTTTTTTTATTCTTTTTTTTTTTTTTTTGGTACTGGGGGTCAAACTCACGACCTTACACTTACTGGGCAGGCACTTATGCCACTAAGCTAAGTCCCCAGCCCAAAAAAATGCCTTATTAAGAGGAAGCATGTTAACAAATAAGTAGAAAAGATATTAAATTTCCCAGGCATTTTTCTTAGATGTTACCAAAAGTGATGGTCAGATGCTAATCAAAAAGAAGTATGATCAAACAGAAATGCTAAGAAAAAAGTGAATTATATTCAAATTTTAATGTTTTGAATACTCATTTACATATTTAAGAAAAAAACATTTAAGTCATTGTCAGTTGGTAAATGAGAAACTATTCTGAGAGCACTTGGAATTCCTCAGGAATTGCTCTATACACATTGTAGGATAATTATCATTATTTTGTTTTTTAGAAATTAATAATTAACTGATGCCACCAACTCTTAATGAATGAATCACCTTGGGGCTCATTAAAAGTGTAACAGTAGATCATACAATTTTAAGTTACTAATAAGTTGCTCTGGTGATCATTATAAGCAACTAGTTAGTATCCCTCCTGGACCACTCTCAGTATGAGGTATTTGGGTATTCTCATAAGTGAGCACCCCAGGCAGGTGGCCTAGAGGGTCCTTTTACAAAGTCATGAGTTGTTGGTCAAGTTTTGATTGTTCTCTGGGGGAGGTACAGGCAGCAGCTCTGTTCTCAATTAACCTTGCTCCTAAAGGAGAGAGAGCTTTGCTGAATGAGAAACACTATCTCGAAGAGAGTTTAGAGCAAAAATTATTTCCTACAAACTGAATTACTTATGGGTGAACTGTTATAATGTCTGTGGTTTGCTTTAAAATACTGCAAAGCAAACAACACTCTCAAAACAAACTAAAACCAGAAAACTGGAGGGAATAAATGAGACAAGATTGTAATATAATGATAATTTTATGGGGGAGTCATTATATTGTCCCTTTTTATGCATGTTTGATAATTTCCATTAAAACCTTCATATATATATATGTGTGTGTGTGTGTGTGTGTGTGTGTGTGTGTGTGGAATTGGACATTTCCTATAAATATTATCTTAAATCAGTTGTTACTCTACGTACTTATGGGTCTTTTTAGTTAAAATTAACAGAAACCCCAATTCACATTGGGTTTTACCATAACAAGAATGCATAGATTCACATCACTGGAAAGTCCAGGGCTGTTTTAGGTAATGGGTGATGCTTGATCCTACAGTTCAATTACATCATCAAGGATTGAATTTTTATCATTCTAGTTTGGCCTCTAGGATGCTGGCTTCAACCTAAGGCTCACATTTCTCCTAGTTTCAGTAGCTTTGTTAATGGCTGCTGGATTGCATGTATTATCCAGCAGGAAATGGATTTGTTCTATTGTTTCCCAAAAACAGTCCTGGTGGGACTAGTTTAAGGTCATATAACTAACCAAGGAGGCAGAATTGTCTTCTTTTTAACTTAGTTAAGGTCATGTTCTCAACTCCTATAAACTAGCATCAGGAACCTTCCTGATCTCTGAATGGAATCAGTGTTGCTAAGAAGACAGATATTTAAAATTGACAGTAGGAGTCAGCTACACTCCCCATATATGCATATTAAGTGCCTAGTAGATCAGAACAGGCAGAGGGCATTGACCTCTATCTTCTAAAAGTCAAATATACATTTGGAGATATGGTCAGAGATTAGTGGCTTGGGTGGTCTGCAGAGGTGGATGACTTCTTTAATGACAAGACAGCAGCATCTACTGTAGATGGGTATGGTTGAGGGTATGGTATGCTTCATTTTGGAGACATTATCTACCCTCATATGAAGGGGATCATCTTGTCTAGTGTAGGGTGAGTGCCAGGTTTATTTTGGTTGTATAGGCTGTGGTTATCAGAACATACTCCTGCACCATAATTCTTCATGCCTTGGAGATAGTTTTAATTGCTAAAACCCATATCAGTAACATTCCTCATTTAGTATGGCCATTTGTCCTAGATATATTTGGACGTTTAAAAATATATTAAGATAGAAGTCTATATGACAGCTATCCATAAAGTATATTATTATATGTATACATATATATAATATATATTTATTTATTTTTATTTATTAAATCTGCCCTGGTCTATCAATAATCCATGTCTTAATAACAGTTTTGACTCATCATTGCTGATAAAAAGATTTCAAATAAATCTCCTGAAGATGCCTCAAGGGTGTCAAAGTACAGATTCTTGTACTATCTTGCATAGTGAAGTGAAACTTTTTTCAATGACTTTCTGAATGTCAAAGAAATGGTATAGGACAGTGACAATGAAACTTTTAGATACTGAGGGCCCAAACTTCAATCCTAAACCCACTTACTTATTGCAAAGTGCTGATACTGTAATTAAACCTGAATTCTGAGGTTTTAGTTTAGAAAAAAACAACTATTATCCAATGGTTGGCTGCTAGGATGACTTGGCTTACAGGCTGACAGAGAGTTCTGCATGCCTGCTGCAGTGCATGTGCCATAGGTTCATCACCATTTGTATAGGTGTTACACTCACGAGAAGATGAGCACATAGAGGATGAGGTTTGCCTCACCAGCCACTCCTTGAGGGGACCATAGTATTCATAGCGAAACTGCTCCAACTCTGGTGTCTGGGGGATTTGACATAAGAAGGAGAGATCAATACCTGACTCCAGAGGAGAAGCAGAGGAAACACAAAATGCTGCAGTCCCAGGCCCACCATGAGTCTGGAAAAACTCTTTCCAGTGGATTTGCCTGAAAGTGGCCAGTCAAAATGTCATAGCTTCAGGATAAAGCTCTGCAAGCCTCCTTCAGTTCCTCTTTCTTGGCAATCAAAAAGGCATTTTCATTTGCTTCTAGTTCTTCAAACGAATGTATGTCTTTTCTTTCCAACTGGAGCCTAGACAAACAGTCAAACGGCACATCAATTAAGTCATCATCAACGGGAGTGGGGAGCAGGCTGTGTTGTATGCTACTTTGGAGATGGTCAAGGGCTCTTCTTTGAGTTTATTTTCCTCTTCACCTGGGGGATCTTCATACCCCCAGGTTTCCTTCACTGATGAACTGGAGATTAAAGGAGCAGACATGTTCTCTTTAGGTAATGGGGCACCCTCACCCAGGGGAAGCATCTTGTGCTGCTCAATGGAAGATAGAAGCAGGGGCTGTAGGGGCTCCGTGTTGATGAGGAGCTGTTTGATTAAGGAGTGGGAACTGCGGCTCTGAGTAATGCTGACTCTGCACCTCGGGAGGCTGCCTCTGGATTTTGTAGCTGGCCTCCACCACCACTCTGGCAACTTTGTCACTATATCGAAACCTACTTTAAGAAATATCTTGCTGCTTGACACAGTCTTGATCTGACTGGATTTTGCATACTTCTCCACCCCACACTTCTGGAGATGCTTGCAGGCAGCTGCTGTTGATGTATGGAATCTAACATGGCTTTTTTCTCCTTCTGCATGCCAATCATATAAAATGCCTTCCCTTCAAACTTCAATTTGCAGACATCTGGACATATTATCAAGTGGGTTCCCTTACTTACCTGGAATACCACAAAGCCTGCAGCAGTGAATCCTAAAAATGTTGTCATCCCTGTCAAACTCTTGTATGGGTGAGGATTCACCCTGTAGGTTTCCAAAGTATGAACTTTCTGGAATAAGTAAAAGTTAGCAACCATTGGGCTTGGTCTCTGAGTTCATTGTTATAAATTTTCATGATTTTTCTTTCCAGCTTCTGTGACTGTTTGGGGAAAGTCTCAAACTCCCTGACATAATTTTCAGGATGCTCATCAGGATCGTAATTACCAAGCTCAGCTTGAATGATACAGGCACCCAAGTAGGCAGCATTGGAAAAGGAGCACAGCAGTCAATCATGAAAAATACCACGTTTTATCTGTAAATACAAAAGGTACTTTCTTTAATCTTTAAGGGTTTGTTGGGTAGAATTTCACTCTAAAGCACATGGTTTATGGTGGATGAGATTTCATTTGATTGGAGATAGACTTGTTGGGTTCAAGCCAGTGCTTCTGCTTCTCTAGGTCCACATAGAAAATGCCAAAGTAGTCCTTCTCCAGTAGGCTGTAGCAGTTGCATATGTGGTGGTTAAGAAACTGCCCTTGGGCGCAGACACCAATCAGGACTCAATATGGACTGCCTTCCAGGGTCCTGAGCCCAGGACCTTGGAGGAGAACAAGAAGGGTCCCTCGCGGGGCCCCCGCCCGGCCTGAGCGGCACCAGCGCGCGGGCTTAGAATCAGGGACTAACACTACCCCACTACCTGCCTGCCCTGGCCCCCCCCCCCCCCAGTAAGCAACCTGCTGTTTCGGAGGTCTGGCTGGATTGATAGCAACCAAGGAACATCAACCAACTTTTGTTTTGTAGATTTGGCCAGGCCTCTGGTCAGCAACCCAAGCATCTCTTTACAGCAGGCAATGTAGCAAGTATGGGGGATTCTCTTCTGCCCTGTCTTTTATTATTAATAAAATATTAAAAAAAAAAAAGAAACTGTCCTTTAGCCAGGTGTGGTGGCACACACCTGTAATCCCAGTACTTGGGAAGCTGAGGCATGAGGATCGGTGTTAGTTTGAGGCTAGCTTGGGTTACATAGTGAGTTTAAGAACAGCATGAATTACAGAGTGAGACCCTGTCTCAAAAAAGGCAAAAACAAAACAAAAACAAGAAACTGCCCTAGTTTCCCGCTGTATGTGGCAGGAGATCTCTGAGTCATCTAGCAGCTGGTTGGTGCATTTCATCTCCCGGCTGAGCAATTTGGTGCTACAGTTCCGAAAGTGGATCATCTTCAAGGTCTTGCCACCTCTGGGCACATGGCGGCAGGAGGCAAACATGCACCGAGGAGCAGAGGTAGGGTGCAGGCTAGGGGGACACACTTGCCACTCACTGCCCAACCCAGGCACCTCTCCCCCTGAGAAAACTTTTTGCTATAATACCAAGGATCAAGCCATGAAAGGAACAATAAACTGAATTTCATTAAAATTAAAAATGTTTGCAAAAGATGGTCAAAAGAATGAGGAAGCAAGCCACGAAATGAGAGACATTATTTGAAAAAGGCACATTTGATAAAGGATCAATATGCAAAATACACCAAGACTCAATAGGAAAACAAATTACCTGATTTTCAAAATGTGAAAAAGATCTGAACAAACATTTTACTAAAGAAGATATACAGGTGAAAAGCATGTGAAGAGATGTTCAACATCTTGTCACTAGAAAACTGCAAGTTAAAACAGTGAGATACATACCTATTAGAAAGGCAAAAATACAAAAACACTGGCAATGCCAAACCTAGCAAAGATGTTAAGCAATAAGAATTTTCACTGATAGAAATGTAAAAGGGTACCGTTACCAGGTACTGTAGTGATCAGCAGTCCTTTCCAGGTTCTTACTGTCCTACTGAAAGAATTGGACAGAACAATCAATTGTGAAAGTTTAACGTTTATTATGGGTAAAAGAAGAAGCAAAATAAGCACAAAAAAAAGAGCTCAAGAAGAAAATGTGCTCTGAAAAGAAGTGCTCTGCAGAGTGAGAGTGGGCCAATAAAAGTAGGAAAAGAAGTGTGCCCTGTAAAGTCAAGGGCAGGCTGTTGAAAAGACTCATGGCAGCCATGAGATAATGACATCCTCTTTTATGTTCCCTGCTCTGACGTCAGAGCTAAGCCATCCCATCAAAAACTCGCTTGATCTCATGTCACAAGATTGGTATCAGGTCCAAGGCTCGGCTTGCTCTTGTGCCAGAATTGAAGGCAGCATTCCCTGATTGGTATCAGGTGCAGGGCTTGGAAACTGTTCTGTGCACATGTCCTAAAACTCAGTGATTAACAGGTCTCTGTGATTGCCAGGTCATGACCGATTGTCCAGCTACTGTACCATTCTCTAATCTCCTGCCTCAGTACAGCTACTCTGGAAAAGCTTGGCAATGTCTCAGAAAATCAAACATACACTTACTATACAATACAGAAGTAGTGACTATTAATGTTTCCTAAATGAGTTGAACTTATTTTTTTTTTAATTTGAGACAGCGTCTTGCTATATAGTTCAGGTTGATGTTGAACTCACTATGTAGCCCAGGCCGATCTCAAATTCATGATAATCCTCCTGCTTCAACCTCCTAAGTGTTGGGATTACAGGCATGTGCCAACACGCCCAGCTAAATTGAAAATTTATGTGGATGCAAAAACCTGCACATGAATGTTCACAGCATGTTTATAAATGCCAAAATTTAGAAGCAACAAATTTACCCTTCAGTATGTGAATAAATAAATGGTGATATATCTAGACAAGGAAATATTATTCAGCACTAAAAAGAAACGAATTGTTAGGATATGGAAGGACACAGAGGTTCATTAAACTTAGCATATTACTAAGTGACAGAAGCTAATGTTAGGCATAGTGGTACATGCCTGTAATCCCAGCATTTTGGGAGGTTGAGGCAGGAGGATCACAAGCTCAAGCCCAACCTGGGTAAATTAGCAACTTACTGAGAACCTGTCTCAAAATTTAAAAAATTTTAAGAAGGGCTGATGGGGTAACTCAATCTAAGGTCCTGGGTTCAGTC
The DNA here is from genome assembly GCA_004363535.1 of Dasyprocta punctata. Taxonomy (NCBI): domain Eukaryota; kingdom Metazoa; phylum Chordata; class Mammalia; order Rodentia; family Dasyproctidae; genus Dasyprocta; species Dasyprocta punctata. Next base: position 44,073 of record RJWM01009910.1, on the reverse strand, counting down.
AGTTCAAAAATAAACAAAAAAGCTAATGTGAGCAGTATACATATTAGATGATTACAACTATATGGCATTTTAAAAGGCAAAATGATAAAGACAAGTTGCCAGGCAGTGGAGATAAGGGATGGATGAATAGGTAGTATATAGAAGGTTTTTAGGGTGATTAAACTATTCTTCATAATACTATAAAGGCATTTTGATATATATCAGATTTTGATTATATATCATTCAAAACCTATAAAATGTACACCAAGGGTGAGCCCTATGTAATCCATGGACTTTGAATGATAATGTCAATTTATGTTCATTGTTAAGAAATGTACCACTCAGCTGAAGGATATTGCTAGTGGGAAAAGTAATGAGTGGGGAGGTATGGAGGTGTATGTACCTTCTACTTAATTTTGTCTGAATATAAAACTGCTCTTTAAAGTATTTATTCTTTGTAGGATTGGCTTGGTGGTCATAAATCTCTTCAGTTGTTCTTTGTCATAGAAGTATTTTGTTTCTCTATTAAAACCAAATGAAATAAAACAGAGTAGAGTCAATCAAAATAAAATAATGAGCATGATACATGACTTCAAAAAAAGATAAAAGGAAATCAATAATGGCTACCATAATGCCACTTGTTACTTCAAAATAACTACCCATACCATCAGGCATAATAAAATTAAACAAAATAGTACAGAATAAAACCAATAAAAAAAAAAACAATGCAAACAATACAGGACTTCAAAACAATAGTAAAACAACACTGGTTATCATAATCCCTCTTGTTATCTTCTAAGTAGTTGCCTATATCATCAGACATAATACAATCAAACAAATCAAAAGAGAATAAAATCACTCAAAGCAAAACAATGAAAGCAATACAGGGCTTCAAAACAAGGTAATAGGAAATCAATAATGGTTACCATAATATATTTTGTTATCTTTGAAATAGCTGTCCATGCCATCAGATATAATAAAATTAGACAAACTGAAACAGAATGAAACCAAACTAAACAGAACAATGAAAACAATACGGGATTCAAAGCACGATAATACATTAACAATGGCCTCTGCCTTCCCTTTTTAGACATTTCCTCCCCTTTCACTTTCACAATATGTATTGTGTATTTTGGATACCACTAACTCCTTTAGTTTTTATACTAGGGAGACAACACAATGTTCACCCATGTGACTCTGAACCATTTCATCCATGAGCATGATCTCAAGTTGTATCCATTTACCTACAAGAGCCTCAAGGTTGGGGCCAGGGATATAGCTCAGTGGCATAAGTGTTGGCCTGGCAAGCATGAGGTCATGAGTTCAATCCCTGGTACTAAAAAACAAAAAAAAAGAGCCTCAAGGTTATCTTTCTTTATAGCTGAGTAGCTTTCCATTGTATAAAAATGCCATGTCTTTCTTGTCCATCTGCAGCTAATAGGCAAGCTACCCCCACTTCTTTCTGGTTCCGTGTCACATAAAGTATTGTTCTCTCTCCTTTGACTTTCAGTCTATGAACCTCTTTTCAAGTTATATGTGTTTCTTGTATAAAGCATATTAATGGATCCTGTCTCCTGATCCACTCTGCTGTTTCTTTTTATTGGTGAATTGACGCCATCTACATGAATGGTTATGGCCAACATGCACTGCCTTGTCTCTGCCATGGTATTTTCTTGCCATTGGCTGCCTACTTTTCTTCTCCATTCGGTTGTCTACCCTGCTTGGTGACACCCCTCTGCTGCTGTTCCTGAAGCTGTGGTCTTTTTTATCTCTCTCTAGAATTTCCTTTAGTATTCTTTATAGGTTTGGTTTGATGGTCATGACTTCCTTCAGTTGTTCTTTGTCATGGAAGCATCTTGTTTCTCTGTTAATTTTGAAAGATAGTTTTACAGGGTACATAAATCTGGGTTGGAAGTTGTTTTCTTTCAGGACTTGAAATACTTCACTCCAAGCTCTTCTTGACTTGATGGTTTGTGTTGAGAAGTCTGTTGTGATTCTAATGGGTTTTCCTTTATAGGTGATCTGTTTCTTTTCTCTAATAGCTTTTAATATCCTGTTCTTGTGTAGAATTCCTGGGATCTTGATTATTATATGTCTGGGTGTAGATTTATTTTGGTTATGGCTAGCTGGAGTTCTATATGCTTTGCTTATCTGAATGTCACTTCCTTTTCCCACGCTTGGGAAGTTTTCTGATACTATTTCTGTAAATAGACTTTTAATGTCATTTGTGTTGACCCCTGATTTTTCACTCACACCTTTAGTCTTAAGTTATGTTTCTTTGGGTTGTCTTGCAGCTGTTGAATTGTTATTTTCAGGTTTCTTGTTATTTTAAAGAGATCTTTCCTTTCACGATCACAAGCTGCAAACATGTCTTCAAAGTTTGAAAGTCTATCTTCAGTTTCTTTCAAGTAGTTTTGCCAGCTTTCAATGGAGTTTTTAATTTCCTGGATATCTCTTTGAATCTGTTTCATGTATTCTAAATCTTTTTTGTATTGTTCATTCAATGTTTCCCTCATTTTCCTATACTACTCCATTTTTCTATCTATGTCTTCCTTAGAGATGCTTAGCAATTCTTTTATTATGTTTTTCATTTCTTCTTTTACCTGAGTTAGTATTTCTGTTCTAATTTCTTTTATAGCCTCATGAAGTTGTTTCTTTACTTCAATTGTCATCACTTCAGAAACTTCAGGTGTGCAACTCCCGATCTCTTCTGTGTTTGCATCTCCTGGACTCGCTCTGCTTGGAGGCCAGAGACTGCCTTTTGCTTCTTTGTCTTGACATATTTCTGGGTTCTTCTGGACAAGTGGGCACTGGGTTCCCAGCACTTCCTGCATTGGCTCCAATTTCTCTGAAGTGAGACTGTTTGGTTCTTCTAGCCAGTGCTGGCTATGGGTATCTCATGGTGGCCACTGGGTGCACTGGTGCAGGCTGTCTGCTGCTTTTCCCAGCCTGTGTTGGCTCCCTGATGGCTGGTGGAGTACATGTGGGGGCGGAGCTGGCCACTGTCTGTGGGCCTGGGCTGGTCACCAGCGAGGATCCTCCACTACTGCCCCTGGAGTGTGCACATGGGAGCAGGGCCAGCCGCTGCCTCCAGACCAAGCTGGCTAACCACAGGGAACCTCCATGATGGCCGCTAGAATGTGCACATGAGTAGGGCTAAGTCTGAGCAATTTCCATGGGTCTGTGCCCAGCTAGGAGCTGCTGGAGGATACCAGCAGCAGTTCTGGTTCTGGGCTTATCTGGCTCAACTCCAAAATGGTTCCTGGCCAATCACTCTCTCCCGCGGGAGGACTGAGTCCTCTGCACTCACCACCAGCCAATGAAGTCTTCCAGGTCTGCTGCTCCCCTCCAGTGCTGCCTTTCTCTGCAGAGGCCTCCAGAGTTGCCAGCTGCCACATCATCTTGACCTTGGCCATGCGTCCCCAGGTTCCAACAGCTCCTCTCGAACAGTGGGTCCTGCTCCAGGTAAAGGTGCTGCCAGCTACCGCCTTCTCCTTCATTTAAGTTTTTCTTTTTATTCTTCCTGTGGGCTTCAATTCTCACTTTAGATTCTTCCTGGGTCCAGGGGACCTACTTCCTTCTTTCTTGTCTTCACCACGATGCTATATTCCAGCATCTGAACTGTATCAGAGAGGCTGTTTACTCTGCTGCTTATTCTGCCATCTTCCCCGAAGCCTGCCCCTTGAATTTTACATTGTACAAATACAAATGCTCTAAGAAATCTCCCTATTAAAAAAAATATTGTCCTCATCAAATCCATTTTTACCAAATTTCCCTGAGTGTGGAATGTTTTTCCCAATATGCTTCTGTACATCTCATAGTGTTATTCTGAGTACCAATTTAGGTCCCCCTTAAAGGAACTAGATTTCTATACAGTATACTATAGTATTTCTATATGTAGTCTCAATGTTGAGAATCTCAGAGGGAGGACAGATATCATGTGCATGCAGGACCCCGAGGTCTACTTGAGCATTCGGGTCTGCTACTGGTATGTCCTAAGCAGCAGGCATTGTAGAGATGGGTGCTGGTAGAAGAGAAAACCTGGGTGAAGGCACTTTTCCCAGCATGTACATGGAATCTGGGCTCTCTTTTTTCAGAATAAAGTGCTCTAAACTCTGGGCTTGAATGCTCATACAGTTGAAATGATGGCCTTAGAAATTTATGTCCCTAATAGAAGAATTCCCAGGGAGGCCCTTCACAGGAACTACATGCTCTGCTCTTTCATCTCTGCTGGTGAACTGCAAGACCAGTACCACTCATAGCCATCACATCCCTATTTAGCAACAGACACCTGAAGAAGGGAGATCCCAGAGCAACTAAAGCTAATGCTTGGGTAACTGTGTTCCTTGGGATACAAGGCTGCATAAAACAGACAATCTTGTCCTCCTGATGCTTACATTTGAATAAGGGATGAATAGACAAAAACAAGTAAACAAACCAATTAATTCTAAGTTGTTGAAACATCTTATGAAAGGAATAAATACAGTGTTCAGAATAAGATCAGATGGACTTGCTTGTACAAGAGGGAAAGACAAGGAAAGCAGGAATTACTGGCTTAAGAGAGTCAGGCATGAACCTTGTGAATGAAAGTTTGAGTTTTAAACTATAGGAACATTGGAAAGATTCAAAAGAAGACTGTAGAAGCCTTCTTAACTCAAATTAAGACTGGAAATATGTACTTCTCATTTAAGGATAGTTTTGTATCTGGATAAGGCTTACTTACCATAGTGACAGGAAGGAATCATTTAAAAAATTTCCTGACATTAATAATGTATCATTTTTGTCTTTGTGAACACCAAAGATCCTTTACTTTTGGGTTTCAAATGCTTGAAACAATTCAGTTGTTCATACAAGTCATGGGCAGGTGCCCTGTACAAAATTATGACACTGGAAATACTGTTTTTATTAGTGTTAAAAAACCAACAGTAACTTCTTTACTAGTTTTTTGTTTGTTTGTTTACTTTGGTCTTTTTGAGACCGGGTCTTGCTATGCAGTTCAGGCTGGCCTTGGGCTCACTTTGAAACCCAGGCTGGTCTTGAACTTGCAAACGATTCTTCTGCCTCAGCCTCCCAAGTGCTGGGATTACAGAAGTGCACCACCACAGCTGGCTCTTACTGTTTTTTCTTAAAGGAGCACTGTATCCAAACATTATGAGGCTTTTGTAATAGTGATGAGATTGGTGCAATTTGAGATTCATCATTCGAACTATGGTTAAAATAAATAATTCTGTTAGTTTTCCTAAATCTGAAACACAATGCAAGAGCTAAATTCTTTTCATAGGAGACAAATGGGGGGACTGCATTTGGTAATGTGCAGGAGCTTAATGAATCATACAGGGCAGAATACTTATAGATGCATGACCACAGAAAGTATTTCAGTACTGCTCCCATAACATGACCCACTGGAGGATTCATTCATGAAAGAAACCTACACATGTACAGTACCAAGTTTCTTAGATGCTTTGGTGTCCCAGTAAACTTACGTGAAAAAGTATAAAGTGATCAGTGTGGCTGGGTATAGTGGCACATACCTGTAATTCCAGAAGCTGAGAGATTGCAAGTTTGAGGGAAGCCTGAGCAATTTAGCAAGACTGTGTTTCAAAATAAAAACTTTTAAAGTAGCTCAGTGATAGTGGAAGGCCTTGGTTATGGCACAGAATGGATTTTCCTTTCGTGCAAGGCCTGCAGAAAACTTCTACCTACACATGAGAAGGCCATCAATGGCTAAGGGGATGTATGGGTGGAGTTCTGGCAATGTGGGATGGAAGTTCACTGGGAGGGAGTAGAACTGTTCTCTCCAAGTTCCTATCCCACTGCGACTAGATGACCTGCCTATAGCTGGAGAGGTCACAGCTCTGTTGCTGTAACCATGCTCTTTGGGCAAGGAAGACTGAGACCTTTAGGAGTTCATGGGAATATGAAGGGCCAGTCCCTGGGCTACACCTCTGTTGAGTTCCAGGAGCACAAGCATGCCCTGAAAACTTTCCATCACATCAACAATAATCCAGAAAGGGCCAGGAGTTTGGCTCAGAGGCTTAAGCGCCTGTCTGGCAGGTGCAAGGTTGTGAGTTCAATCCCTGTTGCCACACACACACACACACACACACACACAAAACCAAAAAACCAAAAACCAATAATCCAGAAATCTTTGGGCCTCAGAAGAGGCCAATAGTGGAGTTCTTTGGAAGATCAAAGGAAGCTTAAAATGAAGGAGTTAAGGAGCCAGTGCAGCTTGCAAAAAAATGAAATTGAAGCCTGCAACTGGTGAGTCTTAAAAGGAGCAGAAAGCACCTGGGAAAGAGAAGCAACAGAAGGTGGCTCAAAACCACACACATGATCAAAGCAAGGGCCCCCCAGTACAGAAGGGGAAGGTGGGCTCCACCTTATGGACAGGGTTCCAGACCAAGGCTGAAGTACAGCAGGTAAAGCTGTCCCACAGAAAAGTCGTGGAAATCCCTTTTGAGGACCCAAAGTTAGGTTATGAGACAAAGGCAAAGTGAAGAAACCAAACCCCAGATAAAGCAGTGGAAGCAAGAAAAACAGCAGCTGTCTTCCAAGCAACTTTCTACGGGAACAAACTAAGGGAAATAAGACAGAAGCTCACTTCAACCAGCTGCTTAAACAATATAAGCAGAAACTGCTGGAACCTTCTAAAGGTGTAAGGAGCAAATGGTTTGATAGTTGATGTAGCTGGCAGCCTAGGTAAAAAGCTGGGTATGCACTTCCTGGCGAAGCTCAGAGCCCCAGTCCACTTCTGTGGGCAAGAAGATCTCTGAGCATTCCTCAGAGGGTAGTCACAAAGAAATACTCACAAAAAGTCATGACAAAGCTGGGTATGGTGATGCATGCCTGTAATCCCAGCACTAAGGAGGCTGAGGCAAGATCACTGCAAATTCAAGGCTATTCTGGGCTACAGAGTGAGTTCATGGGGACCCTGGATTATCTAGGGAGTTCAAGCCAGTTTGAAGTCCATGCTGAGATCCTGTCTCTCAAAAAAAAAAAAAAAAAAAGTCACAGTGCTTCCTGTATACAGTATTATCCACATTATTGTGTGAAGTGGTGTCTATGATTATTACATTTTTTAATTCTCTGATCCTCAAATGGAAATGATTGCAAAAGCATTCTGGAGTACTGATTTTTTTTTTTTTGAGTACTGAATTTTTAAGATGTGTATTTTGTTAGTAGACTCTAAATGAGAAATCGTATGACTTTTTGAATAACAGACTGCTTTATTTCTAAAAAATATCAAAGTCACAAGTGTGGCAAAGTTTCAGTTGACAAAAATACGGTTTATACCTATGTTAGCTTTCTATTATGACAAGTAACCGAGATAATCAATTTATAAAGAGAAAGGTTCTAGTCCATGATTGGCTGACTCTGTTACTTTCATGTCCGTGGCTACGTAATATATCATGACGGGGGCAGAGTTGCTTTCATTATGGCCAAGGAATAAGAGGAAGTTACTGGAGTTTTACTACCCTCTTCAAAGTTATGCCCGCAAAAACCCCAAAACCTTCCAAATAGCACCAAGCCGAGAAGCAAGCCTTTACCAACACATGGGTCTTTGCAGGGTAGTCAAGATCCAAACTATAGCAGTATCTATGGAGTCTTACTGACAGGAAAAACAAATCAAAAAGAGAAAAATGGTATGGGTAGTTTCAACACTTCCCACTTCAGAGGGAAAGAACCTGGTTCACACTGGGAAAGCTTCAGCAAGTAATACAATCTGTGCACTAGAAAGTCCCCAGAAGAATAACAGGCAGCTTAATCCATTATGCAAGAACTGATTGAAGTACAGGAGTTCAATAAACATTAGTAGAGTGACTTAACACATGTTTGGAAAATCTTTTATGGAATCCAATGTTTTGTTACACCAACTATCCATCTGGATATAAACAGATGTTTGGCATTTGTACTCTCAAACTCTCCAGGGAAATTAAACCCTGCTCTCATTCATTCCAACAACTGATGGAAACCCTAGGAGAGCTGGGCATGGTGGTATATGCCTGTAATCCTAGCACTCAGGAGGCTGACTAAGGAGGATCGCTGTGAGTTCAAGGCCAGCCTGAACTGCATAGTGAAACCCTAACTGAAAAAGACAAAACAAAACAAAGAAGAAGAAGAAGGAGAAGAAGAGAGAGAGAGAGAGAGAGAGAGAGAGAGAGAGAGAGAGAGAGAGAGAGAAAAGAAAAGAACCCTAGGAGTTTTAGTTGAGATTTGACTCTAAGTTCTCTTGTTCTTCCATTTCAGTTAAAAGATTTCTGAGTTTCTCATGATTAACTTGAGTTTCCAAAGTCTGTTTCATGGCAAGGAATATTCTAGGTGTAGGTCTGGAATAGACCAAGTTTGTTGGTCACTTTGACCAGTATAAGAGAAGGGCAGTTTAGATTGGGACAGTAGCAAACTTCTCAGAAGTTACATTGGAGTCACTGTAAGACTGCTATCTAAACAAGCTACAACAAAGCAACCTTCTAGTTTGTACTAGAAACCATCTGGTTGTTGAGAGGACATATTTGTGGGAGCTTTGGTATTCGTGATTAAGGATCAGCTCAGGGTTGTTTTTATTTATTTTTCTTTTAGTAATTTTTTTTTTATTCCTGTAACAAAGTTTTAGAAATCTCTTCTTCCAAATTCTATGCAAATGACATTGCAAGACTGTAAAGCTTCTCACTGACTAAGTCAGGACTTTCCCAATGAAGCTTCTTCAACTGCCATCCTCCTGTTTTCCTGCCTAAACTTCTTCCCAGATGTCACCTCTTAGCTCAGGAAGAGGACCATTTCCTCCGTTTACCAATCCAGACAAATTTGCTTTTGCTCTATGCCTTGATGTTTTCTGAGGCATGACTCACAGAAGGCATGACAGAGGCAGTTACAAAGTCAGCACTGAGGAATGGAAAGCATCACTTACCCTCTCCCTAGTCCAAACCTCAATAAAAATGCCTGCATATGACATACTGGGATACAGGGAGATAAAGGACCCAGTCTTGTGAGCTCCTAAGTGTTTCCAGTTCAGTCAAATGCCCAAGTGAAGCTAGATCTCTTCTGAGAGCCAAGTCCAGGTGGAATGAAAAGGAAAAATTTCCTAAGCTCAAGAAGTGTAGCCACCTTCACCTGGTCTCATCTAAGCTATTAAGATAGTCCAGAAACACACAGTGCCAATGTCTCTGTGATTTAACGTAACATTTATTTCTCATTTCCATAAAGTCCATTACAGGTCTGGGGACTCTGGAACAGCTGCCCTTCATGTGGGGACTCAGCATTCCCAATTGCTTTATCTCGTGGCTACTGTGCATGTTTCCATGACTGAGACAGGAAAGGAGTCTTGCACTAGTGACTACATCCTACAACCCACAAGTGAGGCCTCTGCTTACAGCCCATTAACAAAAACTATTTCATGACCCAGTCTTACTGCAAATAGCAAGGAAAACAACTATTTTCCTTTTTACCTCTTTTCTCCTCTTCTCGAGAATATCAACTGTTAAAAGAATGTGTTTTTGTCTCTCTTATTTGCTGTGGCTTCAGTCTAGTACGGTGGCTGGAACACAACAGATCCTCAAATTAACTCAGTGAAGCTAGTGTCAGGAAGAAATACACTTGTGTGAATGAGAAGAGATAGAATCCCTAGATTTATGGTTGAGAGCCTGCTATATATACCAGTATTAGCTAGGTTTAAAAAAATAACACTTCATACGGTTTATAAAATAAAATTGCTGAGAACTTCAGACCGTTAGTTTAGGTGGTTCCTGTGACAAACAACATAAAGCACCCAAACCAAGGGTCAAATCAGTACAGCGTAACCACCACAAGTGCTCAACTCTGGACTGGAGCTATAATAGCCACACAAACATTTGCTTTTTTATTGCAGTCAACCCACCTAATTTATCACTGGGAAGAAAGGAAGGGAAAGAACACATATAGACTATGCATCTACTATGGACCAGGCCCTGTTTTGGGTGATCCACTTTCATTAATCTATCAAATCCCAAGACTAAAACTGAGTTAAATGTTAGGACCAATTTTAAGTGCTCTACTTTCAGCAGTCCAACAAATTCCCAGAATAAAACCAACTTGAACGTTATCTCTATTTTATAAAGAAAATGAAGACTTTCAGGAAAAAGAGAGTATTTCAGGAACCAATCAAGAAAAAAAGAACATTTTAAAGCTAGAATTAGATACAACACAGTGTTATTCAGACTGGTTACATAGGCATAACAAAACAAAGTAGTCCCATAATCCTGCCTGACAGATGAAACTAAGTAATAGCTAACAGATCCTCTAGTAACGGAGCCTTGGGATGTCCATGAAACTCTTTAAGCCTCAACTTCATTTACAAATGACTTGAGAGAAACAATTTCTTTAACCTTTTTCCTGGTATACCCAAAGTCCCAAACTGTAAAACATGTGAGTCACTGTTGCAGCTAAACTGCTGAATTGTAAGAAAATCCATATATTATAGACTATCAGCAATCTTTACAAATTTATGACCCAAGATTGCTATACTGTCCTAGATAGAAAAGGTAGTTTCACTCTATCAGCTTTCATTGACTATCAGCTTAATACCAACCATAAGTTCCCAAACTTCTCCTTTTGAGAATTCAATCTCCTATCTAGATGCCCAGTATTCATGTTAAGTAACAACAAAATCCTGCCTGCAGCATACGCATTCCAGTTTTCTACAAATAAAACTCTCATCCTTAATGACAAACAAAAGCCAAATTAAAAAGTAAATAAAAACCATAGGAAATTGATCTTAACCACCCATAAATTTTCTTTCATGCCTTGGGTAAGTGTTAATATTTAGGGCTAGGGCCGGGAGTTTGGCTCAGCAGCTTAAGTGCCTGTCTGGCAGGCGCGAGGCTGTGAGTTCAATCCCCAGTGCCGCAAAAAAAAAAAAAAAAAAAAAAAAAATTTAGGGCTGCTGTACTCAACTGACATTTTGCAGTTAAAAAAAAAAAAGTCTAGTTTCTTTTATTGTAGAAAATTCTTTACATTAATATATAATCATGGCAACAAATTCCAACCCGTTTCTGTATGATCTCATTAGAGATGTTCTCCATTTCCCAAACGTTACCAATGAGACATAAAATAGTGCATTATTAGTTCATTTGGCAGATTACCTAGTGGTAAAATAAATTATTTCATCACAGTAAAAATTACGTTAACAGGATTCAAGAGCTCAAATTGCTAAAAAGTTCAAGAAGGAACTTAAATGACGTCCAACTTTGTGAACAGTGTCCAAAGAGAAAAATAAAAGAGAAAATCCAATTTAGCTGCTGGAAAACTTCTAGAATATATCTCTGCCCAGCAAAGACTACTGAAATTGGGAAGTCTACTATTCTGAAGACAACAGTTTACAATTAAACATAGACACGTATTTTTTTTTGTCTTGAAGACTATACTATAAATATTTCTATCATGTACATTCCAAAGTGGGAAGATCAGTGCAAAAACAATATTTACTTCTAATAGAAGACTCATTGGCTGTATCTGCAACTTGAAATTGAAATTAATATTCTTCCAACTATAATCCTAAAACAGCCTTTCCCTTATTCAGAATGCTCCTAGAACAGTGATGAACATTTTAAGGCTTTCAATGATAATGAACAGCCCATTGCAGTATGTGTGCTATAAGTTTGCCACTGTCTTAGAACATCTTTCTTGCTAAGGAACTCCCTGACAGCTAAAAGTAAAAACAGAAAGTAGTACAGTGAACATACCCCTAACATACAACCTTGATTCCTTTCTGTGAAACAACACAACTATATCCCCAAATTTTCCAGTGATGAAAAATTCGTTATGCTTCACAATTCTGCATGTTTTGAACTTCACTATAAAGTTCCACTTGTTGAGTTTCTTTAGAATGAGGACATTGAACACACTTCATCGGTGGATTTTCTGATGTCTAAGAAGGCTTGATCGTCTGCTGAAGTTTCTTTTGCATACACCACAGCTGTAAGGCTGCTCACCTGTGTGGGTTCTTCGGTGTTTAATAAGGTGAGAGTTCTGACTGAATTTTTTCCCACATTCATGACATGTAAAGGGCTTCTCTCCTGTGTGAGTTCTTTGATGTGTGTGAAGATTTGTATTTTGACTGAAGCTTTTCCCACACCATGAACATTTATATGGTTTTATTCCTTGGTGTGTTGTTAAGTGCTTATTAAGATCTGAACTCCATCTAAACCTCTTATCACACTGTGGACACTTATATGGTTTCTCTTCGGTGTGAATTCTTTGGTGCTTAATAAGGTCAGAGCTAACTCTGAAGCTTTTCCCACATTCCTGGCATTTAAAAGGCTTCTCTCCTGTTCGGTCTTTCTTGTGAAGATCCATAAGTTTCAGCAACTCTTGTTTCCATGTTGAAAGTTTCTTTCTTTTTTTCACTAGAAAATCTCTGTGCCACCTCCCCACTCTGTGCAAATCACTATGATTTTCTTTGCTTGTTGTTTGCAGGGGAACATTCACTTTGGCCTTTTTTGATACTATGACTCTTGGTGTGTGTATTTCTGAGGCAGACAGGGATACAGACTGATGATTTCCAGTGTCATTTCTTAGCTTTAACTCTGTTGGGATAAACATAAAAATCGGCTATATGTATCCCAGAACAACAAAACCACAGGAATGAAAGGAAAATCCAATGATGATTAATTAAAAAAAAAAAAAAAAGGTAAAAAGAAAGAAAGAAAGAAACACAGCAAGGCAGGTGTGGTAACAAACACATGTAATTCCAGCTACTTGAGAGGCTGAGGTGCAAGGATCACAGATTTGAGGCCAGACTGGGTAACTTAGCAAGACTTTGTCTCACAATAATAACCAAACTGGCTGGGGAAATAACTCAGTGGTACAGCACCTACCAGCAAGTACAAGGCCCCAGGTTCAATCCTAAGTGATGCACACATACACACCACCACCAGAAGAACAGAATCTTAACATGTAAGTCCTCATAAAAGTTTGCAACAAAGCACATGTCTCCTCTTCCAATCGTGTATTTACCTGCAGGCAACTCTCTGGGACTATCTTTGAAATCCAAGGACCCTTGAACCCATGGCTCTTCCCCTTGTTCAAGACAGGAGATCACTTTAGGTTTGGGGAGCCCAAATAATGCTGTGAAATAAAAAAAATTAGATCAAGGATTACAACTCACAAGTCCTACTAGTTTCAGACTATTCAGGAAGAATAAAAGATACTCTTACAGTTTGTTACCCAAATGATGAAATGAACAGATTTCCAGATCCAATATTATATTTTTATTATATTGTATTCATGGGTGAACATGCAAAGCAGAGAAATAATCTCCAAGGTGAATCAATGAAAATGATATAGGGAATGTCAGCCCAGTGCACATTTCCTCCCTTCTGCCACTAAGAATAACACATATTTAATCAAGGGAAAAAACAAAGATGAAGAGGTTGTGAGAATGATAGGCTAGTCAATAACTCCTAAGAGGATTCATTCTGAATATGTCTAGGTATAGTCCAGCCAATGTCAAGGACAACTTAGGTATCATATGTGTAAGTGATTACTGCCATAATTACAGTTGCTTACTTAGTTTGCATTTACTTAGTACCTGATAGTGGACTAGGACAGATACCTCTTACAACTCATTTTCACATCCAAATAGAGGAATCCAGGAGGAGGTGGACCCTTTCTAAATGGGTTGTCCAGTGTGGCAAGTATCTGTTACTCACTGTTTCAATAAAAATTTATTACGGCCAGGGATATAATTCAGTAGTAGATCACATGCTTAGCAAACAAGAGGCCCTCAATCCTCAACACTATAAATAAAAAAATACACACATGAATACATACATACATACTGAGTGGTTATGATGCCCTGATTTCATGAAGTTTATATTCTATTGGCATAGTGAGTCAATATGTCAATAAAATAATTTTAGGAAATTATGTTTTTGTTTTTGTTTTTGTTTTTTGGTACCGAGGATTCAACTCACAACCTTGCACTTGCCAGGCAGGTACTTGGGCCGCTGAGCTAAATCCCTGGCTCAGGAAATTATGTTTTGAAGAAAACTAAAGATAGTAGAAATAATTCTAAGATTTTAATTCTGAAAGCCTATTTTAGATAAGGCTGTATGGAAGTCTTTTTTGAGAAAGCAGTATTTGAGAAGAAACCTAAAAACAAGTTTTCTATTATAGGGCAGAAAAGGGTACCAGTCAGAGGAAAAGGAAAGCAAAATGAGCACAGCAATGCCAAAAACAACAAACAAACAAACAACAACAACAACAAAAAAAAACAGCAAAAAAACCAATATGGCTATAAAGGGGACAACAGGGCAGAAAAAGCAGGATACAAGGCCAGATCAAGGAGGGTCATGAGGTAAGGAATCTGAATTTTATTCTGAATTTAGGAAATTACAGCAGCAAAGTGATTTTGAAACAAAGAAATCTGATGAGGTCTTCTTTTACAGTTCTGGTTGCTCTATGGTAAATAGACTGAGAAGACAAGAATACAGGCAGAGTGTCAGGAAGTTATCTAATTCAAGATGATGGTGGCTTAGACTAGGATGCTAACAATTCACAGGGCTGAGTCACAGCTAGATTCAAGATATATGGGAAAGGGTTGGGGATATAGCTCAGGGGTACAGTGCCTGCCAGGCAAGTGCAAGGTCCTGAGTTTGATCCCCTATACCAACAAAGAAAAAAAAGAAAAAGAAAAAAACCAAAAAGATATATGGGAAAGTGGAGCTAAGAGAAGTTGCTAATGGGCTACTAACAGGATATGAAGGTGAGATTAAAGGATGCCCATACATTTTCTTCCCTGAACAACTGGGGAGTAGAGGTGCCTTCCTGAGTAAAGGCACAGAAGAGCAGATTTGGGAGAAGAATGGATGACGAAGTCCATGTAGGATAAGAAATAACCATTTATAGTTGGGGGGAAAAAACCCCAGGTATCTGGATATCCATTTCCCTTTCCTCATACCAGTGAGCTAAACAAGAGCCAGTCAGCTACAGAAAGCATCAGGCTCATAGGATTACATTCTCAGTAAGGCAAGAATGCAACATATCACTCAACTTCTACACAAAGCAAGGGAAGCAAGGCACAGCAGTGCATGCTCATAATCCTATCACTCAGGAGACTGACTCAAGAGGATCATCATGAGTTCTAGGCCAACCTGCCTACATAGTGAGTCCAAGGCCAGCCTAAACTACACAGTGAAACCCTGTCCCAAAAAGAAAGAAAGGAAAACAAAAACAAAATAAACAACAACAACAAAAACAAAGCCAAAAAGAACAAAAACAAAGGCAGGGAAAATCTTTACCTACAGAGATGACATTCTCATAGTTTTCCTGCATTACATCATTGTAGAGAGCCTTCTGAGTGGTATCCAGTAACTCCCATTCTTCCTGGGAAAAATACATAGCCACTTCTTCAAATGTCAACAAACTCTGAGGAAGAGAATGGGCTTAGTTTGGGATCTGCCACTAGAGTCAGCATAATCACCTGGCTAAGAACTATAGGCTAGGCCAGGTATTAAAATAATTTTTTTATTTCTCTATATTTTGAGACAGGGTCTCACTGTGTAGTTCAGGTTGACCTTGAACTCACTATGTAGCCCAGGCTGGGCTCAAACTCTTAGCAATCCTCCTGCCTCAGCCTCCCGAACGCTGGAATTACAGGTGTGCATCACCACACCCAACTCTAAAAGAATCAATAGCACATGATTACAGATATCTACCATGTAAGGATATTTTGGTTAAGATGGGACACATATAGAACAGTGGTTCTATAAGATTATAATGGAGCTCGAAAATCTTTATTACTTAGTGACATCTCAGTAAAATGTGTTTCTCCTGTTTATGGTGATGCTCGTGTAAACAAACCTACTGTACTTCTAGCTGCACAAAAGTGTAGCACATGTACCGTACATAGTATTTAATAAACTTACTAGTTTATATATTTACTGTATCATATTTTAATTATTTTAAAATATATTTCTACTTATAAAAAGTTTACTACAGAACACTATGTCCATCTTATGACAGTAGCAACCATAAACATCTTGTGTTTACTCTGTCTCTAGACTGCATCAAGAGAACAAGTGACTGACACCACCTAGGTTTGGTTGAGCACAATCTGTTTATACAATGACAAAATAGCTAATGACACATTTTCAGGAAGTATTCCCATCATTAAGAATACATATCTGTATTTTAAAATTAAGAGGCAGAAAGGCCCTAAGGAATAACAAGCATATAGCCTAGGAGGAACCCAATTTCCCAGGAGAGAACAATTAAATCTAACATGCCTCTGAGCTTCCTTTAGGTAGTATGAATCATGGCCAGCAGAAAAGACAGCTCTCAACAGCTGGAAAGTACAGCTCACCTGGGACTCAGGCAAGATAAGCTCAGGTATCACTGTCCAGTCTTTGGTAGTTGTCTGCTCAGGAAAGGATATAATCTGTTGGGCAGGCTCATCTGTGGGTGGAAAAGAGCCAGAGGAAACTGCTCATTTCTATCATCATCCTGAGCTTATTTCTAAAATGCAGATTCTGATTCAGTCAGTAGAGATGGGACACTTTCATAAGCGCTGTGTGTGTCATGTCAGAAGTGACTTTTTCATAAAAAAGAACCAAGTACTGATAAGCCCTTAGAATCAGTTCCCCGCTGACTGCTTCCTTAGTTGTCATAAGAAGTAAAATCCCTTTTTATTTTTCTCTGATGATATAAACTCTTCTGAGTCAGACAAAAATTAGTTATTATTTTTGTTTTTTATTATTTTTCCTGCCACTACTAGCTCAGTTCTTTTTTTTTTTTCCTAACAGCCCATTTCTGACTACAATCCTTATTTTATGAAGATGAAGCTGCTTCAAAACTTCCTTTCTTTTCCTCATCTCTACTTTTCTAAGGAAAGAAGTTCATGATGCTATTCCCAAGGTTCTATGGTCTGGATGTCTCTATACCACAGGCCAACACCCACCTTCACTTATACTTGGTGAATTCTATTACTGAGGGGACATCATATTTACAAATCCCCAGAGCTGGGTACACAGAAAATGCCCAAGACATGTTGGCCAAACAAATCACAGCTGCAGTTCCCAAAAGAAAATTAACCGTCCCAGAAGCTCCTTACCTGTCTTATACACAGGTTCAGCTTCCTTATGAGTACTCTTGTTCAGCTGTTCTTCTTGTCCCTGGTATGTATTCCAAAATTCTTCATCCTGTGAGGTGTCCTTTCTTTGGGACTCTGATGGATTAAGCTTGAAACCTGGGGCCTCTGCTGTTTCTCCCAACAATGCTTCCTTTCCCAGCTCGTGGACTGTAACCTAGAAATTATCCCCATGCTTGTTACCACAGAACTTACTTTAGAGGCGGGTGTGGGCAGGAGGAGGAACACATGTACATCCCAAACTGTAGGAGGCAGGAGACCAAAAATGGCAAAAGAACTTAAAGAGACATTGGCTGTCTTTTTCATGATGGGTCTGCTCTCACTCTGCAAAGTGTATTTCTTCCCCACTTTTAGTTGGCCCAAACTCGCTCTGGGGAGCATGTTTCTTTTCCTACCTTTGGTAAATGTAAAACCTTACTACCATTAAGATAGAAAAAGAGAGGGACTGGATCACTGATATCCACAAAGAACCATCAACAGATCTGAGAAAACTTAGATAAAATTAAAAAAAAAAAAAAAAAAAAAAAAAAAAAAAAAAAAAAAAAAAAAAAAAAAAAAAAAAAAAAAAAAAAAAAAAAAAAAAAAAAACCTCTGGCTACTGCTATACTTTCAACACAAAGTACCATCTGTATTCACAGAGTTCAACCCAGGCCACTACCACCTTCTGCATTATATTGCCTTGTGTGGCCTTTTCTCTTGATTTAAATCTTTTCCTTAATGGTTTTCTATTTTGTCATCTTCTCTTAAAAAAAATTAAGATATGTAATAAAAATTTTCCTGTTGGTCATTTTCTTATGGCTAGAGAAGATTTTCATAGAGAATGGAGACAGAACAAACAAGAGGAAGAGTGGTTCCAACCTATTTCCAAATGATTTGGACACCAAACTTATGTCCTGCCCCATACTTTTTTTTTCTTTTTTTTTTTTTTTTTTGAGACAGGGTCTCAATATGCAGTTCAGGCTGGCCTTGAGCTCACTTTGTAGCCCAGGCTGGTCTCGAACTCACAACGACCCTCCTGCCTCCCGTGTGCTGGGATTATAGGTGTGCACCACTACACCGGGCATGCCCTGTATTCTTTATGGTAGGTCTGAAGCCAACAGATGTTTGACACCTGCCCAACAGCATACCCTGGCTCTCCATTCATCAGCAAACCAAGGAGAAGCTGAGACAGCAGTGGGGGCTTATTTACTGTAGAGAGGACCCTATCTCTCAGAATTGTTTCACAGCTACTCTTGTTAGGATTTTCCTTTTCAAATGTTTCCATTTTTCTTCGTCCCTTGCGGTCTTTCCCTAGTTGACTTCTCTTTCTTGCTCTCCTTTGGTTTTAAGTGTTCTATTTTGGATCTGCTCTACTCCCCTATTAATGCCTTTTATTCTAAGAATTCTGGTTCTATTTCCTTAGTCAAAGCATCAGTTCATTATGGCTCCAAAGGCAAAATTCAGTTCTTTTTCTCTGAAGCAAGAAAAGTCTCTGCCATGATCTTTGGATCTGGTGGACTGACTTTTCTTGTGTGCTTAAGGTTTCAAATCCCACCTTAACTGTCTTAAAGGAGCAACAGGAGCAACCTAACTCATCATGTCTCAAATAATTGCTCCCACCCCTATTATATACACCTTCATTTTATTTCACTGTACATTTCAGGAATCTTTCTTCTCACCCCATTCCTCGTTCGACCAGATTCCCTCTGCAAGTGTTCTACCAGTGCCACAGCCTCCTCGATGCTTTGTGGATGGTGCTTCTGCATCTGAGTCTGTGTCTCCTTTGGCAGGATGGTCAGGAATTGTTCCAGTACCAGAAGTTCCAAGATCTGCTCTTTTGAGTGGATTTCAGGTCTCAGCCACAGATTGCATAATTCCTGGAGTTGGCTGACAGCCTCACGGGGTCCAGCTGCTTTGTGATAATGGAAGTTCCGGAAGTACCAGCAAGAGCTCTTGGGATCAAGACTGTCTGTTTGTGGAGATTTTGTATTTTGACCAGAGCCTTCTGTAACAGCTTCCTTAGTCTCCCATAGAGCCCTTATCTGAGGGTTCAAATGCTCAACCACCTTCAGATCAACCATCATCATTCTGCTCTAGCAACAGTTTTGCGCCTGTGTCTGACACCTCACTGGTGCCACCTTTGACAAGTGAGACCCCAACTGGTCTGGTACAAAATAAAAATATCTTCTTCCTAAGGGCAGGGTAGGAAAAAAGTTCATATCAGCAAGAAATTCACACGAGTCTAATACCAATTATTAATTATGGGAGAAAACTGAACAGAAAAGGTCTTGTTGTGCTTTGCCTTTTAAGTCAACTGCCAGGTTTGTTCTCTTGTTATAGTTCCCAAAATTCAACACAGCTCAGAGAAGATGAAAGTCAACTGATAACACTGCTTTTTCTTTTTCTTTTCTTTTTTTTATAACTCAGGACAGATTGGTAGTTGGGAAACTGGTACCTACTATAGCTGTTTTGTGAATATCCAGACTTAATTGGTGTGTTTCCTATCCTACTTTTTCCATAAGATAAGAATGCAAGGAAATAAGACTAGGAGAACATTGTGAGTTTCTCTTAAATTTTAACAGGTCACTTCAGTCTTTAAGGAGTACAGCTTCTACAAGACTTCATCTACATGTGAAGACAGAATCTTCTCTTCGGCCAGCCATGGTGGTGCATGCCTGTAATCCCAGCACTTGGGAGGCTGAGGCAGGATTACCTGGGTTCGAGGCCATCCTGGGTTGCATAAACGAGTTCAAGGCTGGCCTGTACCACATAGTGAGACTCTGTCTCAAAAAACAAAACCAAAAACAAAAAAAACCCAAAACAAAACAAACACCAAAACACAAAAGAGAACCTTCTCTTCATGGAATGTTTGATAGGTTCCTTTCTACTCTATGAACAACAGCAGGAGACCTGAGATTGTGAAACCAAAGTAGAAGGTAAATAATTAGGGACAAAGTAGCCACATTTTTCTCAAAAAGCATCTGCCTTTTAAGCAACTAGGGCTTATCATCTCTGCTGACTTACATACAATTTTAAATTAACCTACTTAGAAAAATAATCAAGCTGGTTTTTGTTCACATCGTGTCAAGTTTTGTTTTTTTTAATGAGAAAATGGGAAGCTGGTGTTCTTGATTTTGTTCCCCCACCCCCATCCCGGTACTGGGGATCAAACAGAAGGCATTGAGCTCACTTATGCTAGCACTCCACCGCTGGGCTGCACTGCCAAAAGGGAGCTCGTAATGGTTAGTGATCCTTCTGCCTATTTTATATTTCTTCAAGGGTCTTTTAGATCTGTAAATGAGCCTAAGTAGAGCTTCGTGAGCTTCACTTTCCCTGAGATGAACTAAAATCTGCCCAGGATGCCACGGATATTTAAAGAAATGGCACGTTCCTTTTTGCCCTTTCTGCTCTGGAGGCAACAGGGACTCTTCCTGTTTTGCATCAGCAGAACCTGCTACTTGTTTTTTGCATGTGGGGCTGGACACAGGCCGCTCATATGCCCGGCAAAGCGTCCTACCACTGGGCTTCATCCCTACCCGCAGAAGCTGCACTGATCCCTCCTCCCGTGGCAACACGGGACGGCGACTAAAATGTCAGTGAAGACGGGAAAGTTTCTGCGGGTGCAGCGGAAGCCACTGTGACCGCCTCACGGTGGACACGGTGCAGGCGGGCAGGGTCTGAGCGAGCATCCGTCGCTGCCACTGGCTGAACTTGTACAAATGGTCCAGAACATGGCTTCTGGTGCTAAATGAAGGCCTCGCTCCGGTAGATCAAGCTTCAGAACAGGGACAGAAACGTCGCTGCCCACGAAGCAGGACTGCCTCCCGTCGCCCGCCCGCCTCGCAGCGGCCGCCTAAGGGAAGCAGCTTCTCGGTTACCTCAGACAGCTCGACTCCCACAAAGGCCGCGCTTCCTGCTTTCTCGGGCTCAACTGCGAGCCGCCGCCCGGCCAAACGCCGCCCTGACGAGCGCGGCTCTAGGTCCCCGCCACGCTAAGCCGGGCCGGCAAGTGGAGCCCGAAAGTTGGTGACACAGAGCTTTGCACCACCCATCCACGACCTATCTCAGCGAGACACCCACCCACTCTTCATCGAAGTCTGGGGCTCAAGCGCGCCACGGGAAGCGGAAGTGATGCGGCCCGGGTCTTCGCGCGGCCCCGCCCCTTGCTCTGGTGGAGAAGCCAGTGCAACTGCATCACAACTCTGCGTTCCCTTCCTGCTGGGAACAGCCACCAGCTCAGAGGGCAGAAGCGTTACCTATACCCAGTTTGCGGGCCAGCCGCTTGGCGTCGCCGTCTCGCGCCTCACTGGTGTCTGCGTCGCTGTGGGGCGGCTGGTAGCCCTTACCTGCAAGCTCTGCGCTGTGCGTCTGTCCAGGCTTGTTTCATCTGACGTCGCGAGGCTCGTTGCAGCCGCTTCAAAGAAGAGGCCATTTCGTGCTTGGCGGGCCGCTGCTAGATCAGGAAGGACGACCTCTGGGGCTTTTGTGTACTTTCTGGTTCGCATTGTACTTTCTTACAACTTGTTTCCTGTGAGGTAGGTTTTAACTTGTGAAATAGGTTCCATTTGTATTTCTCCTTGACACAGAAATCGACACCTGGGAAATGACTTGCTCAGGGTCATACAAGTTACCAGTGGCACCTGCTAAACTGGAATGTAGGGCTCCTGTTATGGTTCCCCAAGGTAACCAGCCACCTGAGTGAGGTAGGCATTCCATAAATATGTACTGAACTCTGTATGAATCTTAGCGTTTTGGGTTTTGGCGACATCCAAATTTTCAAAGGACTAAAGCGATTTCATAGCACAGGATAGTAAAAAGTAGGACATACTAAATTCTATGAGAACTTCAAGGAAATAAAAACTGATTTGGGTTGGAGAAGTTATAAAAGGTTCTGACAGATTTTACTCGCAGCAAAGTGTGGAGACACATGCCAGGCAGAAGGCAAGAAAAAGGGCATAGATTTGAAAGCTGGAAAGAGTTTAAGATCAGTGGTGCATTTTTACTCAGTGGGCTACACCGAAAGAGTTTAAGAGGTTAAAAAATCAGTTTCCTTGGACATTGTCCTGGAGAAGACTAAGAAAGTAACTCTGGAAGCACCATTTGAAGGTTCTGGATGGAACTTCTTTCGAGGCAGTTCTTAGGTAAATTTAAGGTGAAAATGATATGAAAAGCCATTATGCCACTTTTGCTTTGGGACAGAAAGGTATTATACTTCTGAGGCATAGATCTTGATCCTTTTTAAGTGAGAGTAAATAGACAATAATGAAAATTCGTTTAAGTCGCTTAAATCTGTCAAAAAAGGTTCATTTCCTTAGGATCTCAGTTAGGTTGATACTTAGTGTTTTTAAGTGATTATTGTTGCCAGTCTTATTACTGGTCAGTAATGCCCCTTCCTTGAGATACTCATCACCTGGCCTATGCTGAGCTTATATATAGGTAGAATTTATTAAATTGGGACCGGGGATATAGCTCAGAGGCATAAGTGCCTGCCTGGCAAATGCAAGGTCCTAAGTTTGATTCCCAGTACCAAAAAAAAAAAAAAAAAAGTATTACATTGAATACATGAAGTTCTGTCAGCAATGCCGAGGACTGCCCTTAGATGTCATTAGCAGGCTTGAACATAATACGGGGAGGAAGTTGGTCAAAGGGAAAAGAAAGTAAAGAGACCCTGTGGAAAGAAGAGGAAGCAGAGCACAAATGATGAATAGTGTAAGAGCCACTGATGATTTTTACTGTATGAGGTTTGGTGCCACAGTTCTTACCCTTCCTGTGGGGCCCACTGAAATTGCCCAAGTCTTTCTTTTAGATTTCACCTCTCCTTGCTTGGCACTATTTTAGAAATGATGAACATACAGCTAAGAAACAATGAAAGCAAATACATTGAGTTAATTCGAAGATACCCACACAACTGCCACAAAAGAAATAAATTTTTTTGCTGAGTGACTAACTAGAGTTAATGGTGCTGCTACTGGCTAATAAGCACTGTTTTCTTTTTCCATTTATAATTGTTACTACTTAGTAATTGACTTGGATATACCAGCCTCTTTTAAAAAGTTTCTCAGCCTATCATTGGCTCCACATTGGCTATACATATTGTATTACATTATTTTATGATCCTTTAGTGCTCCATAAATCAATGCTTTGACTCTGCATTTTTAGATGAGAGACTTGAGAGAATTCTACGTATTGTTGGAAAATAAATGGGACAGAATTAACTGAGATACCAATCATTCTCCTCTTTCCTCTGACATATTTTTCTTTCTTCATAGCACCTGGAATGGATAAAAGTGCCAAGTTGTTTCTTCCCATGAAATTGTGTATCTGAAATGAAACCCATGAAATAATCTAGAGTAGTACATTTCTAAAGACCTGGAATGGCTTTGGGCAGCACCAGCAGAACCTGAAAGAAATATTTGAGGGTGTAAAACTGCAGAAGAGTTTGCCAGCAAAAGGGCTTAATGGAAAACAATTGAACAGAAACATGAATAGAATCAATGAAGCTTTGAATTTTTTCAGGTAGTTGAGTCTTGATTCAAATTAAGTAAAATCTACACTAAAGATAAAGTCTCAGGTATGAAAACTATAATTATTTAGAATTCTGCTGTAAATTTAGGCAAACAAAGGACAGATCTTTTTCACTGTGTTAAAATATTTGTAAAACTTTGAGGCTTATCTCTTAAAGGATTGCCATGATTCTGAAACTTGATAATATCCCAAATCCAGAACAATTTTAGTGAAAATAATCCTTGAGAATTCATCAAATATACAAAAGGGAGATGATACGAGTGGAAAAGTGCCACTAATAAATTATTTACATATTTACTGATTACTTTGGCAACATAAGAGACACTCAAGGTTAAAGCTCAACATTTCAGAATGCCATATTGAATGCAATAAAAGTTGGATTTCATTCCTATGTGCAACAGAACCTGCTAACCTTCCTTCACTTTCACCTAAAGATTCTATACAACTGTTCCCAAGTTCCAGCTATTCCAGTGTCAAAATCCTTGAGACTTCAGAGTCTATCCAAGTAGGTGAATTGTTCCCCAGTGAATGCTATGTATAGAATCACCTGAGCACTATTTTCTGATAGTTAAAATAAGGTTATTTGGAAGGGGAGAAGCCACACTGAATTTCTGTTATCCAAGGTAACTCTGTCACAACTTTTGAGTTTTTCCATACTCCCTTTTTTCTAGCATCACTATTTTTTTTTAATTCCACGAGGATCTGTTCTTGTGGGCACTGGGGCAGCTGTATTTGTCCATGGAAAGAAGCAGTGGGGTTCTGAAAATTGATTTTCCATTTCTTGGCAGTGGCAGTAGCAACAGCCAGGCAGGACTTTGGTGGCAGCAGCTGAGTACATAGGCTCTTTACCTCTAGACTAGCACTTCAATTATCAGCTCTTGTCCTTTTCAGTCCTTTACCCTCCACTAAAAATGCCTGTGTCTTCTGGAGCTTTAAGGTAGCTTTTTGTTGTTTTTAATTTTTTTCCAATTCAGTAAGGCTTTTTTTTTTTTCCTATTGGCTGTTCGAAATCAAATTCAGTATGAATAAGAGAGGGAAACACACAACACTGAATTTGGAGGAGAAAATGAAGGTTCTAAGTAGGATTGAAGCTGGACAATCTCTTAAAAGTGTAATGAATGAATTTGGAATCAGTAAATCAACATTTTACGATATTAAAAAGAATAAGAAGTTGATTTTGGACTTTGTACTGAAGCAGGACATGCCATTAATAGGAGCTGAGAAGAGAAAGAGGACAATAGCAGCCAAATACAGAAATGTCGATGATGCAGTCTACATGTGGTACCAGCAGAAACGCTCAGCTGGTGTCCTTGTTAAAGGTGTGGAACTTCAGGCTGCTGCAGAGAGATCTGCACAATGTTTTGGGAAAACAGACTTTAAAGCTAGCACTGGTTGGCTTTTTAGATTTCAAAATAGGCATGCAATTGGAAACCGAAAAGTATGTGTAGAAAAAGTCCTAAGTTCAGCTTTAAAAAACGTTGAACCATTTAGACAAAAACTGTCTGATAATCAGAGAGGAGAAACTGCATCTAGCTCAGCTGTACAGTGGGTATGAGACTGACCTCTTTTGGAAGTCAATGCCAGAAAACACTCAGGCAAATATAGAAGATATCTGCCTGCCAGGGAGAAAAATAAACAAAGAACAGTTGTCTGCCCTTTTATGTGCAAATGCAGATGGAACTCATAAATTAAAATCAGTAATTATTGGCAAATCAAAGCTTCCCAAAAGTGTAAAAGAGGACACAAGTACATTATCCGTGATATATAAACCTAGTAAAGACACTTGGTTCACCAGAGAATTGTTTTCAGAATGGTCCTTTCAATACTTTGTTCCTGAGGTCCGGCACTTCCAACTTAATGTTCTAAGATAAATGTTCCATGAAGAGGCTATCAGGGCATTATTACTTCTGGACAATTCCCTAGCTCACCCTTCTGCTGAATCACTAACTAGTGAGGATGGTCAAATAAAATGCATGTTCTTTCCTCTTAACACTTCAACTTTGAGTCAGCCAATGAACCAAGGTGTGATTTTGAGCTGCAAACGACTTTATAGGTGGAAACAACTTGAAGAGAGTCTTACAATTTTTGAAGAAAGTGATGATGAACAAGATGAAGAAAAAGACGTTTCCAACATTGAAATCTACAATATAAAAAGTGCAATTTTTAACTGGGCGAAAAGTTGGGATGAAGTAAAACAAATAACCATAACAAATGCGTGGGAAAATCTTTTCAAAAAGAAACCTGACTATGATCTTCAAGGGTTAGAAGTTAGAGATTATAGAGAAATTCTTGAAAAATGTCAAGAATTAGATGACAAGCTGCATGATGATAGAGTATGGTTAAATAGAAATGATGAAGAGGGTTGTCCCCTCAAAACAAAAGGAGGAATTACTGAGGAAGTTGTCCAAAAAGGAGGAGGAGCTGAGAAGCAGACTGTTGAATTTAAATTATCTGCTGTAAGAGTTTGGACTACCTTCTTGATTTTGTGGAATCCACACCTGAGTTTCAAAGGTTCCATTTCACATTGAAAGAGATGCAACAAGAAATGGTCAAGAAACAGTTCCAAAGTAAAGTCCACTTGAGAATTGATAGCTTTTTGAAATCTAGGCCTCATTATATTAAGGATATTTTAAACATGCCTTCAACTTCTCATTCCAGTAATTCGATTTTGTGTTTAAAGATCTCTGCAGTTATATGATAATATATGAGGTAGGTCTAGTGTGAATTTTCATTGTTTTTATCAACTGACATGATTTTGCATATTTGGTGATAAAATATAGTTTAAAAATAAATTTAAAAAATAATAATTTGTTTTTCAAATGTATGAATAGATCAGCTCACTTTTTTTCTATTTCAGACAAAAGATCTGAATAATGAGGGTATAAGACAAAGATCTTAATAATGAGGGATTATTGTTCCAGATCCCAGATTTTTGTAAGGTAGAATGACTGTAAGGAAAGTATTAGTTTAAATTCTACTGTGTAGTTTATTTAGTAGTAGAGGACATGCTTACTATGTGTGAGGACCTAGGTTCTATTCCCAGTGTGCACACGTGGACACACACACACACCTAATGTATCTACAGCATAAATGACAGCTAATTCTAGTTACCTTTAAGGAGAGAAGGATATATTTGATTTCTTTTTTGTGTGTAGAGTGGAAAATGGGGATTGATTAAATCCAGGGCCTTTACACTGAGCTATGTACCCAGCTCTTTCTATTTTTATTTTTATTTTTATTTTTTTGAGACAGAATCTTGTTGGGAACTCGAATTTACAATCTTCCTACCTCAGCCTCCCCGAGTGCTGGGTTACAGGCACTCACCACCATGCCCAGTTTTTTGTTTTTAATTTAATGTTATGACACATTCTGCTTTACTGTTACCACCTACTTAGTGTATGTTATTCTCTTGTTATGGAAGTAACATATGCTAATTATTGAAGATCATATAAAAACACCCAGTCTATTTGTTTTATTTTTTTAAACTGGGGGTCAGGGCCAGTATATAGCTCAGTGGCACAGCGCCTACCTGAAAAATACAAGATTCTGAGTTCAATTCCCAGTATATATATATATATATATATATATATATATATATATATATATATAAAAGCTTCCTTAAACTGGGAGTCAAACTCAGGACCTCACACTTGCCAGGCAGGTACCATGCCACTGAGCTATATCCCTGGCCCTACACCCAGTCCACTGACATACAATCTCAGTCCTTTGGTATATATTTTTAAACTGGAAAACTAAATAACATTTTAGGCCTTACTATCTTAATGTACTTTATGCTGTGATATTTATGTTAATATTTGTTGGATATATAGGATTGTTTTATATGTGCTTATCCTAATAACAACCCCCCACCTTTTTGTAGTGGTAGGATTGAACCTAGTGCCTTGGGTATATAAGATAAACACTGTACCACTGGACCACACCTGCAGGTAGTCTTTTCCTTTTTAAATGGCTAAGGAAATAGGTTTCCTGAGTTTAGGTAACTTGACACCATCACATAAACTAGTGAATAATATAAGCTTTAAATTTAATACCAAGGCTCAGGAATTTTTGGTTTGTATGTTTTTGTTTTTTTAAGAGCAGAATATATTTATTGAAAGAAAGAAAGCTTCTGTCCAAGAGGGACACAGAACGGGTCCTGAGCGGGTTGCCAAGACCCCTGCCTTTTCTAGGGATTTTTATAGAAGCTCAGAATTTTAACTATTATACTGTTTCTGATAATTCCCCAAAATGTCATTAAAAAATCTTGTCACAAATCTCAAATTTGATGGCTTTGCAATTATACACTATCATCCAGTATATTAGTTGAGTGAACCATTTCTCCTACTAAACAAGTATTTGCTCCTATTTTTCAAAATAAATAATATGGTAAACACTTTTTTGCAGTTAAGTTCAAACTACTATTTTAAGGAGGATTATTTGGAAATTAAACTTCCAAAATGAGAAGGGGAACAAGGGAGGGAGGAAGGAGAAAAAAAGAAGGGACAAGAAAAAGAATAGAAGGAAAAAAGAAAACAAAACTTTTGTAAATAGAAAAAGGGGTTAGAGGGAAGGGGAAAGGGAATGGGAAAAAAAGATGCAACATATACCATGTACAGGTACAAGCTCCCTATGATGAATGTTACTATGTATATCTAAAATGTACCAATAAAATAAAATACATTAAATTTCCAGCTAGATAATAATACATGCCTGTAGTCTTGCTACTTGGATTTAGGACAGCTAGGTAACTAACATACCAAGATTGGTCTCTTAAAAATTCAGAAATTATACTACCAAGTCATAAAGTGTGAACCTGAAAAAGTTTTATTTTTTGTTTTTTATTTTTTATTTTTTTTTGTATCAGGGCTCGAACTCACAACCCTGTGCCTGCCAGGCAGGCACCTAAGCCACTGAACTAAATCCCTGACCCTATTTTTTGAGATAGGGTATCACTATGCAGTTCAGGCTGGTCTTGAACTCGCAATGAGCCTCCTGCCTCATTGAAAAACTTTGATACACATTGTTAAATTGTTTTCACATTAATACCCAGTTTGAAAGTACTTCTCCTGGTGCACTGATCCTAGCACTGAACACTGTTAGTCTATTAGGTTTTGCTAATTTTACAACCAAAAATGTTATCTTTATAACTGTTCATTTTACTGTAACATGTCAGGTGAACATTTAGTTTGGTATTTGCAAATAATTTTGGTAGGAAAATTCATTTTATAAGCTTTTAATGTTCACTTTCTCACATAGTAAATTCTAGGATTTGTTTCTGAGAATTACATTTTGTTCCGTTGGGCCATGCCAGGCAACTATACGGTTAAAATACTGATAGTGCTGGTGTCTCTTGTACTAGTACATTTTAATTACTAATTGTTTTAATACCTACTTACTGTCCATCTTCAGAAATGTACAAGTTGTTCTTACCTCTTCTAAATCAACATCCAAAGTTAAGCTTTCCCCAGA
Organism: Dasyprocta punctata; assembly: GCA_004363535.1. Lineage (NCBI taxonomy): Eukaryota > Metazoa > Chordata > Mammalia > Rodentia > Dasyproctidae > Dasyprocta > Dasyprocta punctata. The sequence goes on along the minus strand of RJWM01009910.1, from coordinate 14,999 downwards.
TGCATACCAATTCCTTCTGGAAATTTATTAATAATTTAAAATTAATTGGTAAAATTTTAATTTTCATTTGAGTTGTAAATGTACTTTTCTAATGAGTCCTAATTTTTTTAGGTAGTTTTGTTCTTGCTGAGAATGAGATTTTATTAGTTATTGCTAATAGTCTTACATTGAAAATTCTATAGTTGTAATTATCCCAAGTGTTGGGAGCCTTTTAAGCTGGAACTCGACCTACAGCATGACCCAGACATAACCATTCCAAGAACAAAGAGCACCTGGAGTAAGCCAGGTGAAGAAGCTGCTTCAGCCTAGAGAATACCTAGCCCCAAGATAATCTGAGTAGTGGGTTGCTAGGACAAAAGGGTGTCATGTGACATTAGGTTGCTAAAAGGTATAAACAAACACCCCTGCAGTGAGGGGCCAGTACCTTTCCTCCCATCAGGAGGATAAGGGCTACCTGACCCCAGCTTTGTCTTTATTTTTCTCATCCTCCCACGGTCCTTCACCCCAAGAACCTCAGGAGCCACGTGGGTCGTGGCACCCAAGCTTTATTTCCCCCTCCTTAGAGTCACTTTTCAAGCCAGAGATGAGTGGATTGTGAAACGAGCTGAGGACACTGGTCAGCTCTAGTTCCTTCTAATTAAGTTTTTTCTATTAGCATCTTTATAGTTTTTCAATGGCGATGAGTTCCTAGGGTGAATGATGGAGAGTCAGACACCCATTTTCAGAAATACTGTACTCATGGATTCTGGAAACTAGATGTCAGTGTTCCAATAAATTGTTTTGGAGACTCAGAACCGAATAGTAAAAGAATAGAAATAGCCGGGCGTGGTGGCGCACGCCTTTAATCCCAGCACTCGGGAGGCTGAGGTAGGCGGAGCGTTGTGAGTTCCAGGCCGGCTTGGGCTACAACGCGAGCGCAAGGCCGGCCTGAGCTACATAGTGCGACCCTGCCTCAAAAAACCAGGGCCGGGAGTTTGGCTCAGTGCCTTAAGCGCCTGTCCTGGCAGGCGCGAGGCTGTGAGTTTAATCCCCGGTGCCGCAAAAAAAAAAAAAAAAAAAAAGAATAGAAATAAACCAATGGATGCCGTGGGGCAAGTGCTAAAGAAAGTATATGGACAACATTTGAGGATTTTTGAGTAGAGGGCAAATATCTGAAGGCCTGGGGTATGCCTTAGTTTGGGTAGCATGCACACAGGCCTTTGTGTGTGTACATACATCTGGAGGAAGCTGCAAGATTTCCTGAATGGTTGCCTTAGGGGTGAGTGTCTAGCAGAGCACAGCAGCAGTCAGGTGAGGGCCAGATCAGTGACTCTGGGAGAACCTGCCTTATTTTAGAATTGGCTTGGGCTGACAGAATGTCCTAAAGTTTTTACCCCTACATATCCCTCCTCCTCATTCCCCCTGCCCTAAACTGGCTCCCATCACCCTTGTCTTGATGACTGTACATGTCTATAATCTTCCCGCCTCTCTCTTGTCCCCTTTCTATAGGCTCCCCTGCTTAGGGCCCTTGTGGGCTTATTCAGGTATCCCCTACTCTGGCTTTGGGTTGCTTGTTTCTCATGGATTATGAGTCAGAAGGGGCTTCTTGAAGAGTGCAGTCATGATTCTCAGGTTTCCCGCTCCCCACTGGGGTAGAGGCTGAAGGACCCTGCCCACACCGGGAGCTGCTGACTGCCTGCAGGCAGGCATTTGAGGCTCTAGTGGAGTGCAAGGAGGCCTCTACCAGCCATCCCCCAAGGAACAAAGGGAAGGAGGGGGCCAGAACAGCACAGCAGCAGTCTTTCAGGACCCTAGTCCCCAGGCACAAGCTGCAAGGCCACTGGCTGGCTTTTTTTCTGGCCATACTTGAGCAAGGGCTGAAGTGTGCTTCTGGAGATCATTCCTGAAGACTGGAGCTGCTCTGAGAAACTTAAGCAACCCAATCTCCTGGTTGCTGAGGCAGGATAACTGATGTAACCCAGCTAGGAAGCTTCAACTTGGGAGAAAAGCTGACACCAGTGTTCTAAGGAGGGGCTTTCCTGCCTGGAGAAGAGGTATAGACTGAGAACAGAGTTCCCTATCATATCCAAAACATACCCCTAGATTACAGAAAGATGCTCCAATTGTTCTCTAACCTTTTTGCTTGGAGAAATACTAGCCACCTACTGGAGAAAGTTTGGGTAGCATGAGCCACCAGATTTCTGATTAAATGTTTTGAAGCAAGCAAGGTATGTCCTAGTGATAAATTAAGAGAATTAACATGAACTCAAAGACTTATTTGAATATTTTATAGTCTGAATACTTTCTATGTAGGTGCCATGCATTCTACTGTTGTATGTGAAGTATTTTGTGCGACATCTCATACAAGATTGAGAATGCATGTGAAGTTTGCTAGAAGCAGAGCTACATTCAGGACTGGGCCAAGGATCCGGGAGAAGCCTTTTTAGTCCTTGGAGTTAAGGACTAGGGACATCTTCACTGTTCTGCCTTCAGGTTCCAAGCAGGGCAATACTAGCTAGACCACATGACAAGATCTGAGTGGTGATATTCAGTAGACAGGGGCTGTGATGAGAATAAACTGGGTGAACTGCTTCACATCACTCCACCCAATTCATGCCATCAACAACCACATTAGGTCTGCTCTGTTCCTATCACTGTAGATCCTACATTCATCTAATTCTCAACATCTGCCTTTCCTCTCAATCCCTATACTACTATTGCTCTCCTGTTAAAAAAGTAGGTAAAAAAAAAAAAAAGGAAAAATGAAAAACAGATTTTTTAAAAATTGGCTCAGAAAAACACTGCAGGATATAAGACTAAAAAAACAAAAAAACCCACAGGATTGTTTCCATCACTTAAAAGTGCTTTATTTGATAGCCTGTTGCTAGTGGATTATTAAGAATAGCTAGTTAGATACCTTCCGCCAGACCTTATCCTGAAATGTTTTCCTGGCATCAGATTTCCACCCCTAAAAGTATCTCCTGGTAGTTCTATGTCCTTTGCATTAAAATACAAGATACCTGTTCTGAATCCTTCTTCTAAAATATAATGCTTTCCTCTAATAATTTTGCCTTCCCTTTATCTCTCCACCATTAATGATCAACGACTCAGTTATATCAAGACCATCTTAGCGTCTTTCCTGGAAACCAGGTGCAAGACATTTATCATTTTAAAAAGCCTAATCTGCCTTACATTCGTAAGAATGTAAATTTTCTAAAGAATTAAAAACATTTATACTGCTGTACAACACAGGGAAAGAACTACTTTCAGAGACTTTATGACATCACCCCAAGCAGTCATTCAGCTTGACTCTTGGTTACCATGTGGGAGGTCCTGCCTAGAGCCCATCAAGCCCACAAACTACCTGAACCTACCTGTGACCACCTTTGTCAGAACCTTCTTAACCAACCCAAAAGTCAACAAATAGAAAGCAGTTTCTTTGAGACAGAAGACAGATCAACACAAGGGAGTAAGACAAAGATCCACATACTTTGTTTCCTGAAGACATTTATTACCCTCCAAACATTGTCAACAGGGACATAATCCCTAATTTCCCTATAATCCACATTTTCAGTGTTTCCTAGGGAATCCATCTTTCAATGAACCCTCTATCTGGGAACAAGGCTTAGAGCGCTGTGTATCTTTTTTGGATACAGAAGAAAAGCCTCAATCTGTCAAAGGGTAGACTGATCACACACTCATTTCAACTGCCAATTTCTAGACTCACCTGAAAGTTCTTCCTTAAAATTTCCCTTCAGTCTCCATTTTCTTTTTGTCTGAGGTCACACATCACATGGTTTGCCAATGGGCCCACCTGCCAGACCACTGAGGGATGTTATTGCAGCTGACCTGGACACCCATGAATTCCCAGCTAGAGCTGCAACTTACAACCAGTCTTGTTGACCTCTAGGCTAGTTTCTCAGGAAATCTGGCCCCTTTTCTTTGGTCTCAAGGGCCCCAGGAGCCTCAGTGCTTCTGTAGTCCCAACTGAAGAAAGAGTAAAAGATCATGTGAATTCCCAAAGTTGTTGGAATAAACATCACACAATAAGGCACCCAAACTACATGCTGGTTAAACATACCAAGAAAGTGGGTCTACCTTGGGACAAGAGGGACTAAACAAGTGTCCCTGAGCAGGTCACCTCAAATCTTACAACTGCAAACAACTCTTTAGTTTTAAAACAATCCTTTGCTGTATCTGTATTACCCCCAAGATGCACCCTCATTTCCTCTTGGAAAACAAAGAGGTCATTTGGTCAGTTGGGCAAAGAATGCCAGCTCGTGACAACTCTCTATATGCCACCTAACCTGGGGCAAAGAGAAATCCCATTATTTCTAACCCGTGTGAGTTCTCTGATGACTCATAAGGCGTGAACTCCGAGAGAAGCTTTCTCCACATTCAGAACATTTATAAGGTCTCTCTCCAGTATGGGTTCTCAGATGACGAATCCGATTGGAGCTGTGAGAGAAACTGTCTCCACACTCATGACAGGTATAGGGTTTTTCCCCTGTGTGAATTCTCTGGTGCCTGATTAAGTTGGATCTATGAGAGAAGTTTTCTCCACAGAGGGTACATTTATACGGTTTCTCTCCTGTGTGCGTTCTCTGATGTCTGGTGAGATGCATGCCCTGCCGGAAGCTTTTGCCACAAGTTGAACATTCAAAGAGTTTCTTTTCTGCTCTGCGGTTTCCTTGGCTTGTAAGAAACGGGGTACCATCACTCATGGCCTCCCCGTTCTCAGAGAAGGGGTCAAGTCTTTCCCTTTCATGGGTTCTTTCATGAATGACAAGGTGAGAACTCCGAGAGAAACTTTTCCCACACTCAGCACACTTATAGGGCCTCTCTCCTGTGTGGATCCGCTGGTGTCGAAGAAGGTTGGAGCTGTGAGCAAAGATCTCCCCACACTCAGAGCACTTGTAGGGCTTCTCCCCAGTGTGTGTCCGCTGGTGCCTATGGAGGTTGGAGTTGCAAGAGAAGCTTTTTCCACACACATTGCACTGATAGGGCTTCTCACCTGTGTGGGTACGCTGATGCCGAGTCAGATGGGTATTTTGACTGAAGCATTTCCCACACTCTAGGCACTTGTGGGCCTCCTCTCCCACGTGTGCTTTATGTAGTGAAAGAAAATGTGGGTGCCCACTAAAGATTTCACTGCACTCCACACCCATACACAGTCTTTCTGCTGCATGTATTCTCTGATGTCTAATTAGGTTTGAGTTGTTAGAGAAATTTTTGCCACACAAGGGACATAAATGAAGTTTTTTTGGCTGTAGTTCCTTTGGTGGTCCCAGCTCTCTGCAACCTGTGGCTCCTGTTAAGGACTGCTCCATTCCACCTTCTGGAGGAGGTTCCCAATGCCCTTCTGCCCTGTCACGAGGCTGGCCCTGCTCAGGACTCCAGGGTACCTCTCCTCTGGCCTGGCCAGGAAACAGCACCTGAGAGTGAGTGTTCTCAGGGGAAACAGACTGAACATTTCCTTCTTGGTTGTCATACTTCTCTTCTCCTGGTAAGAAAAAAGCCAAACCTCTACATTATTTCTATACTAGAAGAGAACAGAACTCCACATTCCTGCTATGCCAATCAGGTCAGAGGTCATAGAAGGGCCTCAGATTCCTATTGTCCTTACAGATATACAATACCCCAAAGAGGTATCTGAACAAGGGGTGGGGCTACTGCTGAAGGAATTAGAGCCCAGAAGGCAGGTGTAGTGGCTCACTCCTATAACTTGGGAGGCTGAGATAGGACAGTTGCAAGTTCCAGGCCTCTATACTACAGTACACAATGAGACACTGTCAGAAAGAAAAAAGAAAAAAGGAAGGAGAGAAAGAAAGAAAGAAAGAGAAGGAGAAATCAGAGCTCACAGCATTGTGGGAAGTCCTTTCTTAGGCCTCAACAAACCTTTCCAATTAGGACCCTGGCTGATGCCCTTCAGGAATGGATGAGAAGAGCCAGGAGTTTGGCTCAGTGGCTTAAGCGCCTGTCTGGCAGGCACGAGGTTGTGAGTTCGATCCCCGGTGTGCAAAAAAAAAAAGGAATGGGAATGGATGAGATGTAACAGGACTGAGATCAGGACAGGACAAGTGAGCCCAAGAGTGAGTACCTCCTCAAAGTTTGTATCCCAGGTTCCATAGTTGCCTCACTGGGATGGAGAATGGTCAGTTGAGACACAAGAAGCAATGTGCTTCCATAGGAACAGTGGTATGCTGGCCCCACACTCAAACCCTTAAAAGCCTCGCACTTAATGTGGGACACCTTGCTGAGCAGCTACTCATCTTCATTCCTTACCTGGAGCTGGGCTTCTGGGGCTCATGCCCTCCTTACAGCTCTGGACATTGAGATCCCATGGCTTCTCTCTTTGTTCCACTTGGGTGCTTAGGGCCTCCTGACTGGAAATGTGAGGTTCTGTTTAAAATGATGAAAGAAACAGATTGCTGTATCAGCACGCTCCTCTACTGGACAGAAGAAACAAAGATAGTCTTAATCCCTATCCTCAATAGCTAAGACAGAATGCTCTGGTAAGTCTGACAACAACTACTGGGAATATACATCAAACTGTTCCCAGTGTTTACATCTAGGAAACAAAATTAGGGTAGGGAGACTATGGGTTGACTTTTTAAAAAATAGTTTCAAAGTTTTTAGTATTTTTTTTGGCAATCAGAATGTATATTTTTATCATTAAAACAAGAAAGCAAATGATTAGAATGGTCAGTTCATTGATGAATTCATTTAATATACTAAAACAGCCTTAACTCTTACATATAAATATAAAATACAGCTAGATTTGACTGATAGTTCCAGCAGGAGAAAACATCAATGGACAATTTTAGAAAAGGATCTTGGGCTCTGTTAGGACTGTGAGCTTAAAACCCAAATATGTCATTTCTATGTATGCTACAGAGAAAAACAAAAACCTTACTTCTCCTCCAGCAAACATGGACTCAAACATATATTCAGTTCCAGCAAATTGTAATCTGATCTTTTTTCCCTAGTCAGCACTCACTTTGTTCAACTTTGCACAACTCAACAGTGAAGAAGTGATAGAAAACTTGGAGTGGTCCCAATAAAGGAAAACAAAAGTAACAGTAAACCTTTTACAGAAATAGTACAAATGAATTCATAGCTGTGATTCTCTTTACACAAACCTGATGAAAACAAAGCACTGTAATTTTCTGCTACTGAGTGCATCAACATAGCTAATCATAATGTATACAATGTCTTAGGACTCCCTGCCCTGCTTTTTTTTTTTTTTTTTTTTTGGTCTTTTTGAAACAGGGTCTCACTATGCAGTTCAGGTTGGCCTTGAGCTCACTCTGTAGCCCAGGCTGGTCTCAAACTTGCAGTGATCCTCCTACCTTAACCTCCGGAGTGCTGGGATTACAGGAGTGCACCACCATGCCTGGTCTTCCCTCCATTTTTTAAATGAGATTTTTCATACATACAATCGAGGGTATTGTATAATAAATAGCAGTATAAGGGATGGGGGTTTAGCTCAGCAGCACAAACACTTGCCTGGCAAGTGCAAAGTTGTGAGTTCAATCCCCGGCACAAAAATAAATAAATAAATAAATAAATAGCTAGTAGTATATTCTCCAGCTAAATTCAATTGCAGATGTGCAACTGACCCTACTGTGGGAACTTTACATAGAAGGCTTCATAAAACTCACGGTGGGGAGATAGGTATCCAAGAGACAGGATCCTTGTCAGAAACATTGCAGGCATCAACCCTAGAAAAAAAGTCTTACCCAGTGAGTCCACAGTCTCATAGCTCTCTTGCACCGTGTCCCTGGAGAGGGCTCTCTTACTAGGATCCTGATGCCCCCACTCCTCCTGGGAGATGTACATTGCCACATCCTCTAAGCTCTCAGGCAACTGAAACAGCAAAAGATCTCCTTTAGCCCCAGATGCATCAAGAACAATTCAAGCAGTTTCAGGAAAAAGAAGCAAAAGCCCAGGGGTACCAAGGACATATGTCATGGGAAAAAATGATCTCAGACCTACAAATGATGGATGGAGACCAATAAGGGGGAGAGGGACATTTGGTTGGGAGAAAGGATCCTTCAAGAGCCACAACTGCCCCAGCCCATCCCAAAAGGAAGACTCCAGGGGAGGAAGGAGAGTCCTGGCAGGGGGAGATAATGGGACCTTCCACATCACCTGGGACCCAGTCATTTCCTTGTCTTCCATATTCCCTTCAGGAGGAAAGAGAGAAAGCCAGGGAGCAGATAACGCTGAAGGTGACAGAAATCATAATGAGAATGGCATTCCTAAATCTTGGTAACCCATAAATTATCACAACACAGTATACACTCCCCAAGACCTCATTTCTGCTTTTAAGGTTAACTCTAAACAAAAACCAGAAATAGGCAGAATAAAGTAATAATAAGTAATATCCAAAATGATGGGGTCAGAGTTAAGGAATGGGAGCAGTCTTCCACAGGAGTTACCAGCACTCCAAACCCCTCATTGTTCACCTAGCTCTAAATCTCTTTTTCTGCATTTAAATATATCTCTTCTACTAAGAGATTCTCCTCCTTCCTTGCATCCCTTAGCAGAACCCACACCACTTGTAGGTCTTTCAGGCCACATGTGAAAACTTCAACTTGAGGAATTCCTTTCCCTTGGTAGCAATGCTATATTCTGCTTAGTGGGGCAACCCCAAAGCCCCTCCTCCCTCCCACCTGCCCAGATAACTGTTCCTCACCCCTGTCCTTTACAGCTTGGGGGTCCCTTTGGGGGCTGGGGCCTAGCAGCTCCCGCAGCCTGGGGCCAGGGCTTCGCTCAGTCTCCACAGGCTCCAGCTTGAAGCTCGGTGACTCTCCTGCTGTTTCCAGAGGCAAAGGTTCCTCCAAAAGCACTTCTGTTCCCCGCCCTTGGTTTGTGACCTGAGGACCAACCCACATCACTTATCATCACAAAGGGGCCAATAGAAAGGGAAATTACCATAGGATTCTAAGGACCAGCCTTCAACAGAAAACCACAAAAGATCCTTTTGAGGGAGAGAAAGATAGTTTACTCTAAAGGCTTTTTTAGTCCTGTGTGCTGTCAGTAAAAATGGAGGAGTATGGTTGGGGGGGCACTCCCAATGCACACCTCCACACACTCTTCCACTATACTTTACTTTTGTTCTCCCTTATCTTTTTTCAGATGCTTCTATTCCTCACTAGTGAATAAATTAAACCTTGATGGCCCTCAGAGAGCCAAAGACCTGTAGAGTCTCAGTGCCAAATTGTTTTCCAAAGTTTAACCAAGACTCCACAGGGATGAGACTACACTGCTGACCTTCACATAACAAGAATAGGTAACAAGCATAATTATAAACCAGTAGAATCATCAAAACTTTACATGCTATTCTCCCCCTAATCTTCAAACTAGACCCCCAAACGTATTTTATTATCTTTATTTTACCGGTGAGAAAACATGCCCAAACAGCAAATAACTTGCCCAAATTCACAAAGGTAGTAAGCAGTAGTGTGATCATTTGAATGCTGGCGACTTAACTCCAGGGTTAACACCTATTGCTGAAGCACTGCCTCCATGTGGAAACAGGGCACTCACTATTCACTATTCACTGTTCACTCTTCATATGGAGAAAATCTGCAGTGTGAACGTTTCACTTAAACCATAAAAATCCCTCTTCCCCAAGTAAGGTCTGCCTAGCGCAACCACGTAAATTATACTGGGAGCACAAGGCCAGCACCACGTCCCAAACCTCAGGCCAAACAGCGACAACACAATTCTTTCTCTCGCCCACCTGTTGCCTCAGTCTCCCAAGTTCTCTCTGCATATCCTCCACAAGGGTCACTGCTTCTTCGCCGCTCTCTGGATGTAGTTCCTGCACCCTGCTCTGGATCTCTTGGGGCAGAATCGTCAAGAACTGCTCCAGTACCAGCAGCTCCAGGATTTGCTCCTTGGTGCGCATCTCAGGCCGTAACCACCCATGGCAAAGCTCCTGGAGCCGGCAGAGGGCCTCCCGGGGACCAGCGGCCTCTTGGAAGCGGAACCTTCTGAAGCGCAAATGGGAGGCCTCGGGGCTGGGTCCAGGGTCAGGAGGAGGCAGCTCCTGGGTCCAGGCGCAGTCCTCCTCAAGTTTCACTATGAGGAGCCCTTCCCGTTCCTGAGAGCCCGGGAATGCCGCCATTGCAATCCCCCAGAGCGCCTTGGCCCGGAAACCAGCTGTGCCCTCCTTTGAAGTCGCCCGGGACCCTTGCAAGGACGGACGGCTTCAGCAGGTGCCAAGTGGTCCAGAGTTCCAAACCCTGGCAGAAGACCCCAGCTCAAAGCTTTGGTCTCAGTCAGCCCCTACTGTAGCCACTTATTCTCGGGTCTTAGACCCACGCAAGACTCGGCCCTTAGCTTCCACGCCGGAAGTTTCGGCGCACTGGTTAGGCGTCACAATCCAAAGGCGCCTGCGCGTGATCGACTTCCGGCTTACGTGTCGCGTGTTCGGGTACCCATTGGATCAAATCTCACCACAGACACGCCTCCAACAGACGAAAAAGAGGTGGGACAAGACAGAGACTAATTGGAGCCGAAAGGCTGGGTTCAAGGGGGAATCTTGCGATCTCCTGAGGGACGGGGTGACTAGGTGGAAGGGGAAAGGAAGAAGTAGGTATAGAGTGGTGGACGACCTCAGTCAGATTTCCCCCAGGAAAGTTAGTCAAAATGAGCTACGCTTGATCCAAAGTCAGGCCGCATCAGTGTCAGAGCATGGCCCAAAAATCTGAATTGTTAACAAGTTCTTCCAAAAAATTCTTTCTCTAAGCGGTTCTTAGTCATTTGGGAAACTCAGAGTTGGCAACACGTACCACTCTTTCAACCTTTAGCCGCGGGACTGCCGGGAGTTGTAGTAGTGGCGGGACCCGGCTACCGCACTGGCGCTAGTGCTGTTGGCGGTGGAACTCAGCGGCCAGTCTAGGATCCCTAAGCTCCGCCTAGCCAGGAGGACAACTGTTTGTCCGCATCCTGTGCTGAACCGGCGTCTCACTTCCGGCGGCTGGACTTAGTACAGAAGCATCCGAGCTGGCTGGCGTCTCCAGCTTCCAATTGCAGACCGGGTTTTAAGCCTGCCAAAGACGTGCAATGGCACCTGCTGAACACATGCCGCTGGATTCTCACAACACAAAATTGTATGCTGAACATATAAAGGCACCGGTGCCTGTTAAATTACTTGTCACACAACTGCCTTGTTCAGGCTGCTATGTAACACATGGGCAGATACAGGTCCGTTTCAGGAAAAGCTTGTTCAAACTTAAGACTTGAGTGTCCTAAAATCATTTTTATGTTTTTAAGACATTCCTGTTTATGGCAATTATAAATTATAATCTCAACATCACTTTTCTGGCATTTACTATGTGATCTCAGGCAATTTGTTTAATCAATTTATTAAAAGTTTATTTCCTCTAAGCCCTTTTCTGTTCTAAGGGAGTAATATTCTACCCACCTACAAATATGTGCATAGGACATGTGCTTCAGTAAATATCAATGTTTTGTTTTGAGACCAAGTTCTGTGAAATTTCCCAGGTTGGCCTCCTACTAGGAATGCTCCTGCCTCAGCCACCTGAGTAATTTAGGAATACAGGGTGTACCAGGTGCCTGGCTTTACTACGTGTTTATAATGCATAGAAAGTTCTTGAAGGCTTACCACACACACACACACACACACACACACACACACAAATTTATTGTAAATGAGAAACCCTGGGTTCAATCCTCAGTGCAAATAATTAAAATTAAAAAGTCACTTGAAATTTTACTGCAGAATGTGTGGTGTAGGAATGCTTGTATAATACACATACCTTGAGATGGAAAGAATGAAGTATTAGTCACTTGTTATCTAAGATCCTTTTGATTTTAGACTGTTAATGGGTACTTAAAAGTGGATGAACTTTCTAAGTGTATCAGTCAGTGCTTTCTAGAGAAACATGCTAGCTATACAAATGCATAAGAATTTAGAATGGCTTATAATGGCTGCTCCAAGAGTCAGGTGTGGAAAGTACTAAAGAACTGTCTGCGTGCTGGAGACCCGAAGGATCCAGTCAAAGGCCTGGAGCTCACTGTAGTATCCCATGTAAATATGTATCCTGAGGCCAAATGGTCTGTGAGGGAAGGCTGAAGTGTCTGTGCTGTAGGCCAGGAGACGACGTCCAAGGTGAAGGTGAAGACTGGAGTTCCTTCAAAGAAACAGAAGCAAGCCTTCCTTTTTTAATTTCTCTTTTATTCCATTCAGGTTACACACCTATTAGTTGGTGCCACTCACAACCAGGGTGGGTCTTCTGTTTTTTGCAAATTCCTTCAGCCATTGTGTGATGATACAATTCAGTTTTTTTTTCAGTTGAGTGTTTCTTACTCAAGTTGACACAATCAGTTAACTATTGTACCAGGTTATTTAAAATTACTGAAAATATTCCTCTTCTATTTCTTTGTATCCTGTCTACATGCAGAAGATAGAATAACTGGAATTTAGGAGTAGGGTTATAGACCAGCAGTTTTATTTATAAGGGTTCACTTTGGTTCTGGAGATTTTTAACCTGAGATCAATAAAATTCAAGAGCAGTACTATCCAATAGAATTTTCTGAGATGGGAGCTTTAAGGACTTAGAGTTTCTAGGTTTACCAAGTGGCTATTATGTAAGTGGCACATTTAGATGGTCCATGGATGGGTTTGATGATTTTTAAAATCTTTTGATATCATATGTAAAATAGCGTGTGTTCTTGTATTTTCCAGGAAGTTGGTCCAAACTATCATCAAATTCTTAAAACCATCAAAAGATTAAGTACTACAACTTTAGGGCTTTGGTAAAAAGCAATTTAAGGGAAATAAGTATGCCCTCTTGTAATCATGAAAGATTCTACCCTTTTATATTTTCTTGCATTTATCCGTAGGTGGCTTTTTAACTGTTACAAAAATAAATAAACTTGAATCTCAGATAATGAACCTCTACTACTCCTGATTTTAGGTCTCAGGGATACTTGACTCTAAGGCTGCCTTCAGTCTTTGCCTAGGTCTTACAGATTCCTTGGTGCTCAAGGCAGCAGTTTTCTGTGCCTGGTTTTCAAAATGATATGTAACAAAATTTACAGTATTGATATTTTCAAGTCACTCAGAGTAGTGGCACTCACCTGTAGTTCCACTACTCAGGAGGCTGAGGCAGGAAGATTTGAGCCCAGGAGTACAAATCCAGCCTGGGAAATATTGTCAAGACTCCATCTCAAAAAAACAAAAACAAAAACAAAAAGGTGGGGAGGAGTAAGGGGCACAACTCAGTGGCAGAACATATGCTTAACGTTCAAGACCCCGAGTTCAATCCCCAGTACCAAAAATAGGCAACAACCTTCAAGTCTGTCCTGTGCAGTGGACACATTTTGAAACGCTAATTATCTTAGCCTCCCCACTCCAGGCTTTTTGCCATTACCACTTTCCCTGGTTTTGGTTTTATAACACTTTTACTTGATTACAACTTTCCTTTGTTTTATTGTAAAGGACATTTTAAAATTTATAACCTGAAATACAAAGTGAGACTCTGTCTCAAAAACCAAAATAATATTGCCTGGCAAGCTCAAGGTCCTGAGTCTGATTCCTGGCACCAAAAAAAAAGGTGGGGGCCAGGGATGTAGTTCAGCAGGCACAGTGCCTGCCTGGCAAGTGCAAGGTCATGAGTTCGACTCCTGGTAACAACAACAAAAACAAAACCTAATAATAATAATAACAATTTCATTAGGATAGACTCCTAGAATCAGAATGAAAACCCATTTTTAGTTCTGAAATTTTGGCCAAATTGTTTTCCAAAAAGGCTTCATGAATTTAACTCCTATCATGGACTGTAAAAAGGCCTGTATTCCTACAGGATCATTAAAGCTGGGTTTAACACCCTCCCTAATTTGTGCCAATATGATGGGTGAAAAATTATATCTCATGTTTTAGGCTTTCTCCGTTCACTTGGAGAGCAATTTTAATGTTGGTGGCACTTTATGTCTTCCATGAATTGCCTCCTTTTACTCTTCAAACACTAAAAAATTAGTGTTTTAACATCTCAGTTATTATTGTCTATAGATTTTCTTTGTTACCTCTGAACTACGATCATAACTTCTTTTGTCATACTGAAGTTTAAGTAAATTTTTTGTCTATATGAATTTTTAATGTCTTTCAGGGTTTTTTTTTGTCGTGATTAGATTTTCCTTAGTGCAAGATTTTAAAAAATTTACAGATGTCACACTTTATATTTGTTTAGATGATCAGGAGTTTATTGTTTGAATACAATGTGAGGCAGAAATGTCTATTTTGTAGCTGGATTAACAGTCTTAAATTACAAATTGGGATGCCCTTTCCCCCCTGATTTTCAAATGTCATCTTTTGAATAAAGTGTGTACACAGTCATATTTTTATGGCCTCTTGTTTCTGTTTCCTTGTACATATTCTTATAAATATATATTATTGTTTTAATTAGTGTTTTTTGCAGTATGTCTAGTACAATACATCCCCCATCATTGTTTAACAGTTTTCCTGGTTATGTAATTTAGGTTCAGCTTATCAAGTCCTATTTTTAAAAATACTGTGATTTGGCTTTTGACTTTCAGAACTGCTCAGACGTCAAGTTATTTAGAAAGGAGACATTTAAAAAAGAATGTTTCTGAATTTTTTGGGGGGACAGGGTTTCACTATGTAGTTTGGGCTGGCCTTGAGCTCACTATGTAGCACAGGCTGGCCCTGAACTCACAGCAGTCTTACTGCCTCAGCCTCCCAAATTGTGGGATTATAGGTATGCACCACCACACTCATTTTGTTTCTGATTTTTTTTTGTATTTTTTGAGACAGGGTTTCGTTATGTAGTTCAGGCTGGCCTTGAACTCACTTTGTAGCCCAGGCTGGTCTTGAACTCATGGCAATCCTCCTGCCTCACCCTCCAAGTGCTGGGACTACAGGCATGTGCCACCACGCCTAGCTCTTTTGTTTCTGAATTTTGATTTCTTCACATTTTTAATTCTTCACAGCTACCTCAAACTGTCCATTGTTGCTTCTTCTT
>RJWM01009909.1:0-65806 GCA_004363535.1 Dasyprocta punctata | reverse complement strand
CAGTTCAGGCTGGCCTTGAACTCATTTTGTAGTTTAGGCTGGCCTTGAACTTGCAATGATCGTCTTGCCTCAGCCTCCCAAGGGCTGTGCCACCATGCTTGGCCGTGCCTGCGGTTTTTTTTGTTTTTGTTTTGTGGTACCAGGGATTGAACTCATAACCTCACGCCTGCCAGACAGGTGCTTAAGCCACTGAGCCAAACTCCTGGCCCTAGTTTTTTGAGGCAGGTTCGCACTATGTAGCTCAGATTGGCCTTGCGCTCACGTTGTGGCCCTAGCTGTGCCTGCATTTTTTAACTTGGTAAATTTAAGATTTAATTTTTTTTTTTTTTTTTTTTTTTTTTTTTTTGCGGCACCCGGGATCAAACTCACAAACTCACAAGCTCGCACCTGCCAGGGCAGGCGCTTAAGCCACTGAGCCGAACTCCCGGCCCTAGTTTTTTTTGAGGCAGGGTCACACTATGTAGCTCAGGCCGGCCTTGTGCTGGCGTTGTAGCCCAAGCTGGCCTCGAACTCACAACGCTGCGCCTACCTCAGCCTCCCGAGTACTGGGATTAAAGGCATGCGCCACCATGCCCGGCTGATTTCTTTGTGTTCTATCAAATGAGTTTTATTGGCTACACGATTATACTATGTTACTTTAGTTGATATAACTTTTTTCGTTTTGGATTATTATGGGTTAGTCTATGCTTTTAATGCTATTAAAGTCACAAATATAAATGTGTGTGTTTTTCTCTTAACTTCTTGGACCAATTTGTTCTTTTAGCCAGCACTATCTTTGTATCTTTTCCAGAATTTTTGACAGTGAATCATAGTAAGAAATATTTTTACACGTGCAATCCAGCATACAGATGTGAGTGTATATCTTACACATACACTGGTTTTTTAAAGCCAGTGTCTTCACAGAAAGATAAACCCTTATTGTTACTCAGATTTTTTTTTCCCTAATCCATTTTATTTCAAGCCAAAAAGGAAAAAAACCACTAAATTTAAAAACACATCAATTGGGGCAACAATGGTGTATACATTGCACATTGTCATCCCAAAATCATTCACCCAGAGCGCAAGACATCTGCATTCAGTTGTCCAAACAATACTTGCACAAATCTTTCTCTTCAGTGAACTCAGAAAAATCAGTAGTATAACTATCTTAACTATTTTTTATATACATATACATACACACATACATGTTGTTTCTTTCAGCTTCTCACACTGTTTACACATGTGTCTTATTTATTTCACTAATGTTACTCAGATATTTTTATTGTAATCTACTTTACTTCATACACACAATCATGACCCACTAAATCAATCTTAAACTGGGTGTGGTGGCACACACCTTTAATCCTAGCACTCGGGAGGCTGAGGCAGGAGGATCATTGTGAGTTTGAGACCGGCCTGGGCTACAAAGTGAGTTCAAGGCCAGCCTGAACTGCATAGTGAGACTCTGTCTCAAAAAATAAGGCTGGGGATTTAGCTCAGTGGCATAAGCGCCTGCCTGGCAGGTGCTAGATTGTGAGTTGGATCCCCGGTACAAAAAAAAAAAAAATTCAATCTTAAGACCTACTAATAGGTTATCATCCTTGGTTTGGAAAATAGTTGTTCAGGGCTGCCCAGTATCATGTTTATTCCCTGTTGGAATAGGGTGAGAGGGAGGGAGCTTTCTTGTAAGTTGTACAATACAGCTGTTGAATAGGCAAGTCTTACCTCTCACTGGGTTCTTAGGGCTTCTTGGGGGAAGGGGAGAGTGGCTTAGTAACAGGCTTATGTTCTCTCTTCTCACGCCCAGCAAGTGCTGTGAAACTTAATAAGCAGCAGACGGACATCGCTGTGAATTGGGCTGGGGGCCTGCACCATGCAAAGAAGTCCGAGGCATCTGGCTTCTGTTACGTCAATGATATCGTCTTGGCCATCCTGGAACTGCTAAAGTATGCCTGCCTGGCCTTGTCCTTTGGAGGAGCACTTTAGGCCAGGTTCCCACTTTCCTCTCCCCATGGGCGTGCCTCCCTAGTTTGCTTTTCCTACGGTGTGCTGGCTAGGATGTGTTCAGTGAGTGTCTCTGGCCATCCTCTCCTTGACGGGGTCTTGGTTTGATCTGAGCCCATGGAAAGATCAGGGGCAGGCGCTGCTCAGATCCTGCCTCCAGAGTGTCCTTGTGTGGCCGGAATAGACCCTGGCTGTAGAGTAGGAAGATCGGACTTGGTCGGCTTGGTCAGGCCTCTGGAGACACCCTGCCGCTCTTCCACCTTCCTTCAGCCAGTTTCCACGTCTCTGGTGCTTAGAGATACCTGAGGGAGGCAGCCAGCCCGGTAAGCTGGGACCTGGCGCCCTTGGCGCGTCCCATTCCTAAAGAGCCCCCAGACCCTTGACCCCCTTCTGATCCTAGGTATCATCAGAGAGTGCTGTATATTGACATTGATATTCACCATGGCGATGGCGTGGAAGAGGCCTTCTATACCACAGACCGGGTCATGACTGTGTCCTTTCATAAATATGGAGAGTACTTCCCAGGAACTGGGGACCTACGGGTGAGAACTCCCTTTAGGGGCCAATCAGCTCATCCTCAGCTGCCAGCTCTAACTCTCCTATTCTGTGCCACTAAAAACCATTTCCTGCTTCTGTCATTTAGAACACCACACTCCAGTCCAGGGCACCTGACATGGTTTCTTCCCCTCTTTCTGGAGGAAGGGAATGATAGGACACAATGATAGGTCAGAGAAGGGTGGAAACCTGACACGTACTTTTCTTCTGGCCATAGCTGGGTTGCATCACACTATTCTATTCCATAAAGCTTGAGTTTGGGGCTAGGAATTAGGGCTCATGGATCATCTGAAGGGTTCTTAACATTTTTAGGTCACCTTCTCCTTTGGCCATCTGACCCAAAGTGATGGACTCTTCTCCAGAAAAGCACATAAAATTTTGCATCTGATACAGAATAGTTAACAGACATCTTCCCTTGCTGAAACCATTCAGTTGAACTGTTCCATCTGCTTCTCTTAGAATGAATACAGTGAAGTCAGGTATTTGCCACACCAGTAGCCCTTGGATGAAAAAGTGGGACTAATTCAGTTGTTTGCTACAGCAAGCATTAGACTTTTTTTTTTTTTTTTTTTTTTTTTTTTTTTGCGGTACTGGGGGTTGAACTCACAGCCTCACGCCTGCCAGGGCAGGCGCTTAAGCCACTGAGCCAAACTCCCAGGCCTGGTTTTTTGAGGCAGGGTCGCACTGTGTAGCTCAGGCCGGCCTTGTGCTCGCATTGTAGCCCAGGCCGGCCTCGAACTCACAACGCTCCTCCTACCTCAGCCTCCCGAGTGCTGGGATTAAAGGCGTGCGCCACCACGCCCGGCTGCAAGCATTAGACTTAAGTGAGCATTTACTATTTTGAAGTTAGCTGGAAGAACTTCCCTCTTGCTTCCCTCCACACCTACATAGAATAGAGAGAATCAGGGTAGAAGAAAGGGTTGTATGAGGTGGGTATTATTTCTGTGACTCAACTGTTGGCCAGCTCTAATCCAGTCCAGAGGCAGAAATCTCATACTTTGGGGTAGAATATTCAGTCTGTGGCCCAGTAAACAGCTTGCAGTCTCAGTGTGGGCTTAATGTGTGCAGAGGTGTGAGGTCAAGCTTGCTATGAAGGGAATAAACTTAACTGGGGTTCCCTGCTCTGTCCTGGCCACCTCATGGGCTCAGCGTGTCTCCCTTAGAAAACCACTTTCTTTAACCTTCCAGCCCCATCCTTCAACTCCCTCCTAGCTTCATCTTTCAGTTTTAATGTCCTTCTTGATTAGGATATTGGGGCTGGCAAAGGCAAGTATTATGCTGTTAACTACCCACTCCGAGATGGAATTGATGACGAGTCCTATGAGGCCATTTTCAAGCCGGTAAGTGACTTTATCTGCCCCTTGGGCTACAAGTGGGATTGATCTAGGGGAAGGGTAGCCAAGCTAATTGGGAAATGAGAGGTATTTCAACGTTGGCTGATAGGGTGGTCAGTTAGGGGAACCAAAATGCTCTCTGTTGATTGGGCCCCCTGCTGGATACAAGAATATCTTAAGGTACGATCTTTGTCCTTACAGTCTATGGTAAGGGGTATACTCAACAGCATGTGACCAATGAATTGTTTTATATTCATTTCTTTGGGGTATGGACAGTGGTAGCAACCCGTGGCACACGTGCCACAGCCAGCTGTTCGTTATCATTGAAAACTAAAAAGTTTGCCATCACTCACCTGGGAGATTGTGTTCTTTGGTGGTGTTATGTTTCCTGGGTTTTTCATATCCCTTTGCATTATGTTGACAACTGCACATTTGAAGAATAGGGACTTATTCCAGACTTTGCAGACTGGCTTTGTTCGGGAAAGCCCTTCTAGAGATTTGGGGAAGGCTGTCTTGCTGCTGGAATCGCAGGCAGGCTGACCTGGTGCCTGTGTTTTCGAGGGATGAACAGGAATGACAGCTGCTGCCTGGGTTGGGGAGAGGGTAGTCAGGGGTGAGTTCACAGAGGTGGTGACATTTGAGCTGAACTTTGAAAAAATGAAGAGGTACCTATGTGAAAAAGAGGTGGGGGCTGAAGGGATGACATTTGGCAGAGGGAACAGCACCGGCAAAAGTGCCGAGATGCCAGTATGGAGTGGCATGTAGGCCAGTACGGTATGGGAGAAGGTAGAAGGGAGTGGTCGGAAGTGGATTTGAGGGTTCATATTTCAAAGAGAGGCTTGGATGCCATGCTTAGGAGTTTAATCTTCATTTATAAGCAATGAGAAACTGTAAGAGTATTGATCTAATGGAGTCAGATGGTTATTCAGTGACAAGTACCTACCACGTGCCCAGTAATAACTGTGACAGAGAAGTCAGACCATTCTCTGTCCTCAGTAAATTAGACTGCAGTTATGATCACATTGTATACAAAAGTAAAGTGAAGCCGGGCGTAGTGGCGCACACCTTTAATCCCAGCACTCGGGAGGTTGAGGTAGGAGGAGCGTTGTGAGTTCGAGGCCGGCTTGGGCTACAACGCGAGCGCAAGACCGGCCTGAGCTACATAGTGCGACCCTGCCTCAAAAAGCTAGGGCCGGGAGTTCGGCTCAGTGGCTTCAGCGCCTGTCTGGCAGGTGTGAGGCTGTGAGTTCGATCTCCAGTGCCGCAAAACAAAACAAAACAAAACAAAAGTAAAGTGCCTCCTTGCTCAGGCTGAAAGCCTGTAAGACCAAATGAGTAGAGCAAATGCAGCTAAGGATTGAATAACTTCCTAAAGGAGGTGGCACTGGAGGTTGGGCAGTGAAAGAAGGGAAAGATTAAAGTTGACAGGAAGTCCTTTCTTAATTCAGAGTTACTGGAGCTAAAAGTGTCTTAGTCTTTCAAATTGGAAAACTCCCTTCTCTCTAGCATATAGCATGAGGGACAGTGGGAAAGTAGGAATGGATAAGGAGTAGAAGAAAGTGCTGCACCCACCCCTGAGGCTCATTTAGTTTTTCTTGAGGTTGGTGGTGACCAAGATCTGTTCTTTTAGGTCATGTCCAAAGTAATGGAGATGTTCCAGCCTAGTGCGGTGGTCTTACAGTGTGGCTCAGACTCCCTCTCTGGGGATCGGCTGGGTTGCTTCAATCTGACCATCAAAGGTGAGACCAGGTGTAGTTCAAGTGAGTGTGGATGGCGTCCCACTAATGCTCCTCTAATCCCCGATCCCTCTTTCCTCCAAAGGGCATGCCAAGTGCGTGGAATTTGTCAAAAGCTTCAACCTACCTATGCTGATGCTGGGAGGTGGTGGTTATACCATTCGTAATGTTGCCCGGTGCTGGACATACGAAACAGCTGTGGCTCTAGACACAGAGATCCCTAACGGTAACAGTTCCTTGAGTTCACAATATCTTCCCCATCTTCCAGCCTCTCTTACTCTTTAAGACCATAGCTATCAGTTTTTCCCTATCCCTTTTTGAGTCTATTTCCTCTCTTGATTTTGGTTTGAACAAGATTACCAGTGCTTATTTACAGCTTTGGACTTTCTACACTGTAGGGTAACTGGGTTAGAAGTGAAGGGAGTGGGCTGGGGATGTAGCTCAGCGGTAGTCCCTGCCTGGCAAGCATGAGGATGAGTTTGATTCCTGGTACCACAAAAAAAAAAAAAAAAAAGGGAGTACTCATGAAGAACATGCTTACTTAAGGCCCAAGAGCTTGGGCCTTCTAGTGACACATACACCACTAGTGGGGACACTGGAGAATGGTGTAGGTGTCCAAATCTCCCACTATCAAAGGCATCTTTTTGAGACGGATCTCACTGGCTCAGCCTTCCAAGTCGCTGGGACTACAAGCATACGCCACCAAGTCTGCTGTTTTTCTCTTTTATAGATAGGTCAGCAGACCTGGAGAAACCTACAAATGGTTTTCTCTGGGTCCTGTGGTAGCCAGGTCTCTGACTCTTCTCTCCTGCCCCAATCAGAACTTCCATACAATGACTACTTTGAATACTTTGGACCAGATTTCAAGCTTCACATCAGTCCTTCCAATATGACTAATCAGAACACTAATGAGTACCTGGAGAAGATCAAGTAAGTATACCACCTGGCTACTCCTTGGTTGAATATTCTGGGCTCCTCCGGTTTGTCCTGACTAGAGCCTAGCCATCCTCTCTCCTATTGGTCATAGACAGCGGCTCTTTGAAAACCTGAGAATGCTGCCCCACGCACCTGGGGTCCAAATGCAGGCAATTCCTGAGGATGCCATTCCCGAGGAGAGTGGTGATGAGGATGAAGAAGACCCTGACAAGCGCATCTCAAGTAAGAGCCCGACCCAGAGGCCTGTACCCTCCTGCTCAGTGGACAGTCTGACTTCCCTCCACTGTTCTGTCTGGCCCATCATTTTCCCCAAGCTATCTGCCTGTTGAGAAACTTTGTTTTCTAGTTCTGGGTATTGAACCCTGAGCCTTCACACTGAGCTACATCCCTAGCCCTTTGTTATTTTTGAGACAGGGTCTCACTAAAGCATCTAGGCTAAGCTGGAACTCCTAGTCCTGCCTCAGCCTCCCAGAGCGCTAGGATTAAGGCATGTGGCACCAAGTCCCACTGAGACATTTTAAGTATCAAGTGGGAAAGAATTAGGGAGTAGTCCTCCTCCTCCTTCTCTTAGCCCCTTATCCTGGTGGTAGGCAGGCAGGCAGAGGGAAGCACTGGGTGTAGATCTAGAGATAAACAGCCCCTTGCTATCTCACCATACTTTCTGTTCACTGCCTCCCAGTCTGTTCCTCTGACAAACGAATTGCCTGTGAGGAAGAGTTCTCTGACTCGGATGAGGAGGGAGAAGGTGGCCGCAAGAACTCTTCCAACTACAAGAAAGCCAAGAGAGTCAAAACAGAAGATGAGAAAGAGAAAGATCCAGAAGAGAAGAAAGGTGGGTTTGGGTTGGGCCAGGATTTGGGTCTTAAGCCCTGGAGAAAGATGAATCTATGTAGGGCACCAGGAGGAGGGAGCTGACTCAGGCCCTGCCCGCTCCTGTGGGGCTCTAACTCAGCTCCTTGGGCCTTTTAGTGGCTCCCAGAAGTGGCCAAGCCCACAAAACAATGAAAGTCATCTCTACTGGCTGATTGAGCCTGGCTCTCACATACCACCCAAGCCTTTTTCCCAGCACTGCACCCCAGTTTCCCAGGGGGTTGCCTCCTCCCACTGGGTTCTGGCTCTTACAGGCTGGGAAACCGGTCCAACCTGTTTGTTTCAACAGGCAGGACCTGGGATGGGTTTTTTCTTTTCTATGTCCATTTTGCTATAGTTTTGGGGAAGAGGTTTTAGGGTGAGTGAAGACCTGGACTTTCCAGAGGGACTGTCTTTGGCAATCCCTGCATTTTATGTTCCAGAGGTGACAGAAGAGGAGAAAACCAAGGAGGAGAAGCCAGAAGCCAAAGGGTGAGGAAGGAGCACTCTACCATCTCCCTGGCATTGGAGCATCAGCCCCTTTGTCCCACCACTCTGAGAGAGAAGGCACAGGGACAGCTGGTCCAGCTTACAAAGGCCTCTTTCAGAGGCCAGTCTTTCCCTGCAGTTCTAGGCACAGCTAGGAAGCCCCAGCCCCCAGCAGTCACCTGGGCACCCCGGGTGCTGTGGAACTCATTGTGTCCGCTTGTTATCTTATGTCAGTTTCTGCTCTTTTCACAGGGTCAAAGAGGAGGTCAAGTTGGCCTAAGCAGACCTCTCCAGCTCAGGCTTCTTGCCGTGTTCCCTACCTTTCTCCCTCTAACCCCTCAGATTTTATATTTTCTATTTCTCTGTATATTTATATTAAAATATATTAAATATAAATGTCCCTAGGGACTAGATAGGGGAGCCAGGGCCCTCGAGTGCAGGGCAGCTATGCTGGGGGAACTTTTCTAGCAGCTGTCTTGCTCCCCATCCCTCTCCAAGTCTTAGTTTTAAACCACATAGGGTACAGATCTGGATGGAAGTAATGCAACCATGAGATGACATCCTGACATGCTGAGGGCCTGCTTAGCAGCTTTGGAAAGGGACCCCTCTTGAGTGTTCTGGAAGGGTAGCTACATCTTCAGGGGCTCCCCCATTCTTCAGGCTCCTAAGGTAACGTCAGCCACTTTTAGATTGGTTCTGTTCTCATACCTTCACACTGGCCCCAAGTGAGCTAAGAAACTCACACTGCCCTGTCTTCCCCCAGTCCTGCAGGTGGAGGTTGGTAGTCTAGCTTCCTTTTTTTGAGACATTATTTTCATGTTTGTGAGACTCTTTGTAATAAAATGGTACATTTCTATATCCTCCTGAGCTTGCTTCCTAGCAGTGTCCTGGGTTGATATCAGCACTGCTTCCCTGCTGCTTTGGAATCCTTTGTGGATAACTCTCTCCACCAAAAAATAAAACAAAACAGGAACTTACCTGTCTGCTTAGCCCTCCCCTGAGGTTTCCACCAGTTTCCTCATCTTACCCCCAGAAGACCACACGCATTAAAGCATCACTAAAGGGACGACATTTATTCCTTTTCCAAATGTTACAGTAAAACCAGGTGGAAGAGAATGGTTTTAGCAATTAGAAAAAAAAAAGTACAAATCTGGGGTTTGGCCATTAAAAGTTATTTACAACAATGGGAGAAAAAAAAGACAACAAGAAGTTGTTTCACATTACAGACCTCCCTCCCACCCAAAGCCTAATACTTGCTTACCAAGTCAAAAAAGAGACACAGTTGATTCACAAGCTGGAGGTTTGAACTTGAGTAAGACATTTATAAAAACCTAGACGGGGTAGTGTCCTCCCCAGCCCAGGTGCCACTAGGCACAGCACAAGAGACTAAAAACTCAACATGGGGAAGGCTGGACACTCAGGGTTTGGGAGTATAAGCACCCCACTTCTGGCTCAGGGATTCTGGGGAGTAGGATAAACAAAACCTACTTGGAAAAGAATTGGGGGCAAAAACCAGCAATTGCCTTCTGTAGGGGAAGGGACAAGGAGGGAGGGCCAAGGACAGGAGCATTTCACATCACTAACCTAACTTGGGAAACTGGAAGGGACCATCTTCAACTGGCCCTAAGAGGAAGACCAGATGGCTGATGGGAGAATCCACAGGAGGGAGAGGAGAGGGATCGTGGCTGGGAGGGGGCAAGAAGCCCCTTCCTTTCTGGGCACAGGAAGGCAGCCAGGGCACCAGGTCCAGGCAGTGACCTCACAAGGACAGCACAGTTTTTGCAGCTCAGAGATCACCCACCTGCCCCCACCCAGCTACTCATTCTGCTCAGCGCTGGCCGGTGCAGGGTCACTCTCCGGCCCTGAGGGAGTAGATGGCTCTGTGGCCTGGGGCCCCGCCTCCTCTTCAGTGTCTCCTCCCTTGGCGGCAGCACTAGCCTCTGCCCCCTTGGCCTGGGGCTCCTGGCTCTCAGGGGTGGCAGCAGCCTTCCCTTCCTGGGCAGTGCCCTCCTCACTGCAGGCACCGATCTCCCCCTGCTCCTGCTCTTCCTCTGTGGGTGAGGAGGCAGAAGAATCACCCCCACCCTCCTTCCGATTTCTCTTGAAGGACAGGCCGCTCAATTTGAAAGGCTTCTTGAAAGAGAATTTCTTCTTCTTCTTGGGGGTCTCCTTGGGGGGGGCCTCCCCCTTTGCCTCAGCGCCCTGGCTAGGGGGTGCTGGCTCGATGGCATCACCAGTGGCCCCAGCTGCCTCATCTGTTCCGTTCACGGGGGGCGACTCCCCTTCACCCTTGGGGGACAAGTCTCCATTGCTTTTCACGTGGCCATTCTCCTGCAGGGCAGAGGAGACAGCAGTGAGGGCCGGGGCTCGTCTCCCCCTCCCCCAGTGCACTTCTGGCCCCTTGCAAGCAAGCAGGACCCCCACTCGGGCCTACCGCGTTAGCCTCGCCCAACATTCAGAGTCCCTTCAAACATCGTCCTTGCCCCTCACGGGCGCGCTGGGACACCGCGGCCGGCAGGAGGCGCTGGGGTCCCGGGGTCCCCACCCCCCCTCCCCCGGGGTGCGCTTTCTATTCCACGAACCGCTCCGGGCCGCGGATCCCAGGCTGTGCTAGGCGATATTGGGCGGGAAGCCGCCCCGGGGCGCTGCTTCTCTGCACCTGGACGGCCTAATTTCCCAGCCTCCTGCTTTGTGTGAACGGCCCCCACCCACCCCCAGGCCCTCCCCACATCTCGGGCTCCCCTCTTCAAAAAAGACCGCGGGCCACCGAGGTTGGGTCTTCGGGTGGAGTGCTCTCGCCGCCCGGCACCCGCCCCAAGGCCCCTGGGCGCCCCCTTGGCGCGGCCCAGCAGCGCCTTTGTTCCCCGCGCGGCACTCGGGGCGGCCGGGGGGCAGCGCCGGGGGCCGGGGCCGTGAACAAAGAAGGCGGCGGGGCCCGGCCGGCGCCCCCTCCCCGCCCCTCCCCTTGCTTCGCCCGCGGGGGCTGCGGCTCGGAGAACAAAGGGACCGGGCGGGGGAGGGGGCGCCGCGTGTCCCGGGCCGGACAAAGCGCGCGGCCCCGGCCCAGGGCCCCAGAGGGGGCGAGGCGCGGGAGGAGGGGGCCGGGGCCGGTCGCGCCGAGCGCACCCACCTGTCCGTTGGCCTTCGCGGGGGAAGCGCCTGCTGCCTCCTCGGCGGTCACGTCGCCCCGGGGAGCCTTAGAGCTCTGGCTGCCCATGATGGGGGTCTACTGAGGGGCGCTCGGAGCCGCCCCGGGCTCGCACCGCAGGGGATAGTTCGGCGGGGTGGGCCCGGCGGGCGGAGGGGTGGGGCCGGCGCCCGAGGGGGAGGGGTGTCGGGGGAAACTGAGCTGCACCCTCGCTCCGCAGCCGACCCGCTAGCTACGCCCGCCGCCGCCGCACTCCGCGCCAGAATGCCGCCCGCCGCCCGCCGAGCCGCCTATATATATGCGCCCAGCGCTCGGGGCGGGGCCGGACATTTAAATGAGCGCCCAATCGAGGGGCAGAGGCGGGGTCGGGTCGTGGGCCCCACTGGCGTAGTGGGAGACGCTGGCGGTCTTGTCCCCGCATCCTACCCGCCTACGGTGTCAGGACTCAGCGTGGGAAGGAGTGGCGAGGGTCCAGCTCGTTGGACGGGCAGGGGCACTGCTAGTCAGTCACTCCCTACTCTCATCGCCTTCCTCTCTGGGTGGGCACCCCGCGCCGCCAAGGAGCCGCCACAGGGTGGGTACTGCACAGGGTGCCCCTCTCTGTTCCCCTTTGAACTCTTTGAAGGGTTCTTATGCCAGACTTGTCAGACGGCTGGTCCGGCATTACGCTCCAGAAAATGCGGTCCTTAACAGCCTCGGGGGCCGGCACGGGGTTGGGCGCCCCCTCAGGCCTGGAGCTGAGTCAGGTTCCACCCACTTCCCTGTCAGTCTTCCGCGGCCGTCGGGGTGGGGGGAGCCTAACGCGGGGTCACTCAGGTCAGACTAGTGAGGCCCGTTCATCATCCCTCCTCTCCTCAGGCCCTTGATGCGCAGTCATCCTGAGCCGGGATAGATTCCACCTCCTGTCCCTCTTGTCCCTCCTGCCCACTGCTTGGCCCCACTAGGAAGTCCACCTGGGGGCCTCTGTGACCTTGACATGAGCCTCCATCCCGTTGGAAGCTGAGGAGCCTGAGGGTCAGAGACGGTGACATAACTTTTTTGACTGGAGTTTGGGGTCCCCAGCCCAGCTCCCCCTAAACAGGCAACAGCTCCAGCGAGGGACTCTATAAACCGCCAACACTCCACTTCCTGATAGGGGAGGGATGGGATGCCACTCAAGCTCCTCCTGTGCCTGTGACAGCCCAGGGCCCCAGGCTCCCAGGCTGCCCGGCTCACCTGGAGAGACACTGGGGGGCGGGGCAGAGTGGGGGGGCTGGAGACCCACCTCTTCCTTTCTCCTTCCCTGGCTGGCCCTGGATAAAGGTGTTCCTGTGTCTTGCTGCCTGCCTTCAGCCCAGGAGGAAAGGGATGGGGATTGGAGGAAGCAAAGTGTTGCAAATCAAGGCAATGTCCAGGAACAGCTCAGCATGTCCCTCCATCCCTCCCACCGGTAAGGCCTCCTGGGAGGCCCGAGGCTGTGAGGTGTGGAGACACCATAGGGCCTGAGAAATCAGGAACTCCCCGTAGATCTGACCGCAGGGAGGGCTGATATGGCTTCTACTCCTGTAAACCTTCTTCCCAACCCCCATATGGAGGCTACAGAACTCCCTCACCTTCCTTAACAGCACCCCATCACTTTCCAGACTGATTCAGAATGGGAAAGTGACATAGCCAAGGGCACACAGCAGCCAGTAGCTAAGCGTGAGAAAGACTTTGGAGAGATCTGGGCTGCAGGCTTTAAGTGAAACCCTTGGAAGAATTTCCTACTGAGATCTGGGGCTGCCTGGTGAAAGTAGGAGCCAAGAAGAGCTAGTTTGGGAATAAGGACAGGCACCACTACCCCTCTGCAACTCACTGACAGTACAGTGACTCCACCCACTACCACTAAGTGATGGGCATCGTGACCTGCTCTCTGTCTTGGCCACAATAGGAACCCACAATGCTGCCAGGCAGTGCCCGCACTGGCAGGCAGGGCTCAGATGGAGGATGTGTGAGTTCTGGAGGGGTTGGGGTTAGAGGTTAGGCTGCTGATCCCAAGGCTTCTGATCTCCACACCCTGCCTGGCCAGGATTAGAGACAAATCTCCCTGAGGATCCCAGAGGAAGGAGGAACATCAGGACTAAAAGACCCTGAGTGGCCGGGCATGGTGGCGCACGCCTTTAATCCCAGCACTCAGGAGGCTGAGGTAGGAGAAGCGTTGTGAGTTCGAGGCCAGCTTGGGCTACAACGCGACCTCAAGGCTGGCCTGAGCTACATAGTGCAACCCTGCCTCAAAAAACTAGGGCCAGGAGTTTGGCTCAGCGGCTTAAGCACCTGCCCTGGCAGGCGCGAGGTTGTGAGTTCGATCCCCGGTGCCGCAAAAAAAAATAAAAATAAAAAAAAATAAAAGACCCTGAGTGTCCAGAGCCCTCGAGGAAGCCTGGTCCACAGCGGAGGTTCTGCATCCACACCAGACCTCACAGGAGGCTGAATAGGGGGAATCTGGGAGTCCAATCCCTGTGTGAATTCAGGTCCCAGCAGAATCTGACTTCTGGAAAAGGGAAGAGGTTTGGGATGCTGGGGCGGGGGGCAGTGCACAGCAGCCCCCATGGCCTCCTCTGTCCACACTGTGGCTCCTTCCTCCCCAGCTGCTGCTAACCCAAACAATGCACCCATTGTTCTGTGTCTCTGGGAGCCTGTGTGCAACTGTGTGTGTCTGTTTCTTTCTGTGTGTGACTGTGTGTATGTATCATTCTGTGTCTGTCTGTGAGACTTTGTGACTGTGTGTATATGTGCGTGTGACCAGGTATGTATGTTTGTGGTCGTACGAATCTGCATTTCTGCATATTCAAGGGCAAGAGATAGTCTTGGTAACGACGACGACGACGACTGTGAGACTTTCTGGGTGTGTGGGGTGACTGTGTCTGACTGTTTGGGTGTGTGGCTATGAGTGTGTGTGCCTGGGCGAGAGGACACCTGTGAGTGTGGGGATGGAAGAGTGACAGCTTTCTGTGAGTGTTCCCATTGGGGAGCTGTGTGTACCTCAGGGGGTCACTGAGGCTGTGCTGGTCAGAACCTTGGAAATTTGGACATTTGCCAAGATGCAGTGATAGGAAAAGGAGAGATGGAAAAGGACAGGTGACTGGGGTGGATAAGAGAAGGGATGCCTCGCGGACCAGAGAACCTATGCTTACGCGTCCCCACCTATTCCAGTTCTCCTGGTGAGGGCTTGGATCCTGGCCCTGGGGAATGAAATTCCTGGCAGAACCTTGGGGCCTCTGGAGAGACAGGGCAGGGCCGAAGGTAGGAGGACAGAAAAGAATGCTGCCGTGTACAGGAGCGGGCATTTGAACCTCTGAGGCCCCAGGGATCAGGTTAGGTGCAGGGGGAGGTGTGGTGGGCAATACCTAAGTCGGAGGGAGCTGCCCGCCTGAAGGCCTCACCACCTGAAGAGACATGAATGCAAGGCTAGAGCCCGCTGAAGTTTTGAGAGCATGTGACCTGCCAAAGCCCCGTTCCCAGCGCCAGGCTGCTCGTCTCTTCCTGAGGGCATCAGCTCAAATTGGAGACCTCAGTTCTGACCCAGGTCTGCTTTCTGCTCTGGCTCTGTAAGCTGTCCTCGCTTCTTTGGGCCCAGTTTGCTCCTCTGTACAGTGAGAGTGTGGGCCTCTGATTCATAGTCCCAAAGACTTACTGGAGTCCCTCTGTCAGCTTGCATCTAGGGACCAGTAAGTAGTGAGTCATGCAGGGTTCCTTCCTTAAGGAGTTTCCCATGTAGCTGAAGAAACTGCACAGCAAAGCCTTTTCTTTCTTTCTTTTTGCATCT
The DNA here is from genome assembly GCA_004363535.1 of Dasyprocta punctata. NCBI lineage: Eukaryota > Metazoa > Chordata > Mammalia > Rodentia > Dasyproctidae > Dasyprocta > Dasyprocta punctata. Next base: position 50,992 of record RJWM01009909.1, on the reverse strand, counting down.
TTTTGAGATAGGGTTTCACTATACAGTTCAGGCTGGCCTTGAACTTGCAGTGATCCTCCTGCCTCAACCTCTCTAGTGCTGGGATTACAGATTTGCGCCACCACACTTGACAACAGCAAAGCCTTGAGAGGGGAAGATAGAGTCAGACACAGGGCTATGTGAAGAGCCTGTGGGCTCATGAGGAGGGGCCCGTAGAGGAAGAGTTTGGGGACAGACTGGGAGTAATGAAGGTTTGGGAGATGAGATCCTAGGATTCAGAACTGGCTGAGTGCGAAGGCAGTGGGGACAGGCAAATGATGTTACTACTGCCTATGTTTCTGTCTTGGGTGACAGCTGGTGGAGGGGACCCATTGCCTGAGGCAGGGCATTGGAGGGAAAAGAGCTTGGGAGAGTCACTGCGTCTCGCTCTAGTTTGCGGGGCCCTGGGAACATTCAGGGGGAATTGGGAAGCAGCCCGTAGTCTGTATGCTTCAGCACACACACAGGATCGCATTTCCTGAGCCAAAGGCCAGAGCCCAAAGTCTGACTAGTGACCTTCCAGAGACAACAGACAGAGGTTTTAAGTCAGGACTGACCCCAGGAAGTCTGGGCCTCTTTTCACTGTTGAGAAGCGAGTGACTGCAGCCACGCAGTGCATGGGGTCACCCAGGAAGTACCTGGGCAACAGGAACATCACATGGGTGGGGCGGGCAGCTACCAAGAGACAGGAAGGAGCTGGCAGCCTGGGGACAGTAAGGACCCCAGTGTAGAATCATGGAGATCCCTGGGCACTGGTGAGGCTTGTAGAAAAGCAGCAAGGGCCGGCAGCCAGCATGTGCCTGCCATATGCTAAAGCCCTGTGCCCAGCGTGCTCCATATATCACCTCAGGGCCTGGTGAGATGTGCACCCTCTCTATTCCCATTCACAGAGGAGGAACTGTGCAGGGAGGGGGTTGTTGATGTGAGGGAGCAAGAGGAGGTCAGGACTAGTGGGAAGTAGTCTCCAGGAGCTCTGAGAGCACAGTGGCGCTTGGCTCAGCTGGAGGCATCCGGAAGGAAGGGTGGAAGGAAGGGTGCTTCGGCTGACAGGAGCATTCAGGGAGGTTGCGAAGCAGCCACAGGGCCAGGACTGCTGCAGCCTGACTCCCAGAACCAAAGCTGCTTCTCATGGGTCTGGGTTTGTTACCAGCTCACTGGGTTCTAGCTTGGTTTTCAACAGGGCCTAAGTCTACAGTTACAGGCCTTGAGCCCTGGTCCAGACCCTGGGTCACCTTAGGGGCCTTTTACTGGGACCCACCATCCAGTCACCAAATTACAAGGACAGGAATTCTGAAAATTCCCTTTCAGAATTTTCGACCAGCCAGAACTTCCCCTTCCTGTCCCCTTCCCTTTCCCTGGAGTCTGTGTGTGCTGGTGGAGAGGGCGTGGCTGGGGTGGCTGAGTCAACTGGGTGGGGCCCAGACACAGCCCAGTGGCACTGTCCTTCTTGGGCTCAGACCCAAAAGCAGAGGCCCGAGCTTCCAGCTCACCTCTTCACCTCCCCCAAGCTCGATGAGGTCACCAGAAATCCAACCCACTCAACCCTGTTTATCTGGGCTGCTCTCTGAGCCTATCTCCCCCTTCCCCCAACTTTCAGTTTCTTTTCAGATCCTGGGTGCCTTTGAGAAAGGAATGGCCAAACCAAGAGAATGTGGAATGCTTACAACTTTCCATTTGAAATCCCCCACTGAGGGGAAGTCCCTTCAGAAGGGAAGATGAATCTCCCTCCCAGTCCAGTCGGCAACCCCACTTCCTCTCTGCCTGCCTGACCTTGGGCTTTTGCCCATCCCCTCCCTTTAGGTGATTTGGGTGACCTTCTGCTTCCTTTTGGCTTTGTGACCCTAGACAAGTCCCTTGCCCTAGTAAGCCTTGCTCTGCCCACTCAGTGAAGTGGCCTGAGAGCCATTGCATTGAGGTACTTATAGCGGTGAAGAGCTGGTTCCATCACCATGCAGGTGGTCCTTAAGCCTCAGCATCCTCATCTATAAAATGGGATGGCAAGAGTACCCATTCTGTGAGGGCCGTTGTGAGATAAACTGGTTAGTATTCCCAAGGAAAGCCCTTAAAACTGAGCCCCTGGGGTGCGTAGCACCCTGGAGGCATTTGATAATGTTCCTGGGGGCCATTATGTGCAGTTGTGGGATCAGGGCCTGTCACAAACAGGGTGCTAAGTAGTGTGCCGGCTCCCTTCCCTTCCCTGTCTGATCTCTGTCGGGGAGGGAGCGGGGCGATCCTGAGGAAACCTGCAGCCATCCACCTTTCTTCCAGGCCAGGTGGTGGAGGGACTGATTCTAAGGTTGCTCAGTTGTCCAGGGGGAAATGTCTTTGGTTTCAATCAATTCCTTAAATGCTTGGCCTCAAACTCATGGTGATCTTCCTGCCTCAGTTTTCCGAGTGCTGGGATTACAGGGGTGCGCCACCACCCCTGGCTGAACCCCTCTGCTCTTAAGCACCTGTAGGGCTCCCTAGGGTCATCTTTCAGTGAGTTGCCCCGGGAGAGCCCCAGAGAGACTGCTCTAAAAGCTGCGTAACACACTTTATCTCTTTGTCCCCTCTCAGTCACCCTTTTCCTTTTCGGGAGGTGGGGCACTGGGATGGAACCCAGGGCCTTCTCACTAAGCTACATCCCCAGCCCTTTTTTATTTTTTACTCTGAGACAGTACCTTTCTGAGTAGCTCAGGCTGGGCCTGAACTTGCAGTCCTCCTGCCTCATCCTCCCAGTGTGTGGGGATTAATGAACCACCACCCAGCTCCAACCCTCCTTAAATTCTCTCTTTCTACCTGCTATGTAGGTGGACCTCACATCCCAGTGACCCTTCCTCAGTGCCCACATTTGTAGCCTCAGCCCTATTTCCTTCTCTCTTTGGTCTACAGAGCTTCAACTCTACTGGCTTCTGGGCTCCCTGTGCCTCAGGGTTGTTCTTGTTTTGTTTTGTTTTGTGTTTTGTTTTTTTAAAGACAAGTTTTCGCTGTGTAGTTCAGGCTGGCCTTGAACTCACTATGTAGCTCTGACTGGCCTCAGACTGACATGAATCCTCTTGCTTCAGTCTCCCAAGTGCTGGGATTACAGCATGTGCCATCACACCCGGCATGCCTCAGGGTCTTCGAACACCATTTCTCTGCCCAGAATGCCTGCATCCTTGCTGAATTTCAACTCTTCTCTTAATAACCAGAACAAACCAGAAGAAAGGAAAGACTGTCCCCAAGGTACATGTCGCACAGCTAAGCCTAGGGGTCCCACATAGCACTTCTCATGCTGTATCTCCTCCGGTGCCCCAGCCAGGACCTGGGTGCATGGTCCACCACGCTACCATCCTGGTTCATTGTTCTCCGTGTCTCTACCTCCTCAACCATCTCCCTGAGGAAGACCCTTCCCTCACCTGGGCTGGGTCACATCATCTTCTCCTGGTCTCTGCCACTGCTCCTGCTTCTCCAGCTCTTCTCTACTCTCTTGAGTTCACTTTCCAATAGAAGGTGCTCATTTCTGTTTTTTTTTTTTTTTTTCTTTAGGAGTTAGGGATCAAACCCAGGACTTCATGCATACTAAGTGCTGCTCTACTGAGCTGTGCCTCCAGCCATTATATGTTGACAAATGAAGTAAATAGTGAAGTAATGAATGGAGTAAAAGAAATGTAAAATCAAATGTGTTCCCTTGGCTTTAACCCTTCCAGTGGCTCCATCCTACTTTGGGGAGTCTGTACCTTGCATTTAAGGTTTTCACTATCAGATCTCCATCACTTGCTTGGGGCTTCCAGCCTCTCCCTCTTACCTTTCTATCCCCTCTGCCTGATTGTCCTCTTTCCTTGCTGCATGCAGTAAAACAAGCGAAGCTTATTGTAGTGATCCAAGTCAGAGATGATGGGGGTTCTTTCTCTCTCTCTTTCTTTTTTTTTTTTTGCAGCACGGGGGATTGAACTCACAACCTCACGCCTGCCTGACAGGCGCGTAAGCCACTGAGCCAAATTCCTGGCCCTGGTTCTTTGACGCAGGGTCGCACTGTGTAGCTTAGGCCAGCCTTTGTGCTCGTGTTGTAGCCCAAGCCAGCCTCGAACTCACAACGCTTCTCCTACCTCAGCCTCCCATGTGCTGGGATTAAAGGCGTGCACCACCATGCCCGGCTTTCCTTTCTTTCTTTTTTCTTTCTTTCTTTCTTTCTTTCTTTCTTTCTTTCTTTCTTTCTTTCTTTCTTTCTACCTTGGTTGGTGCATGTCTCTGCCTTTCTTTCTGTGGCACAGCCTACCCAGCTGGGTTTCATGGGTCCAATGGGTATGGGGCAGGGCTGAGAAGTGGCAGCCAATGCGTCCCAGCCCTGTGGGTTCAGTCAATTCAGTGTGTGCCTGGGGAGACAGAACATCTCAGTAAAGCAGAGGAGGCCCAGAGAAGCAGATTCTGGTTTATTGGGAGTGTGACAGGCAGGAGCTCAGGAAGGAGACAGGCTCATCCACAGGGATGAGACACTGAATTGTTCCGTACTCCTTCCTGCTCATCCTTGGTCTGGTGCAGATCTGCTTCAGGATCATCATGCAAACAGCCTGAAGCCTGTGACCCCAAATCCCTGAGAAACAGACATGTGTGACACTCCTCCTGAACCCCAGGGAACAGGGAGGACAGCTGAGCACAGTGGATGGCCTTTGCTCAAATCCGGCCCTGCCATGAACTAGCTGGTATCTTCCGACAAGTCATTGAATGGCTGTGAGCCTCAGTCTCCTCACCTGGGGACAACAGGAATATGATGGCACAACCCTCACAGGACTGTGATGAGGCTTAAAGAAGAGAATATAAACCAGGAACGGTGGCACACACTTGCAATCTCGGCACTTGGAGGCTGAGGCAGGAGAATCTCAAATTCGACGTCAGACTGGGATACATACTGAGTTTAAGGCCAGCCTGCACTACAAAGTAAGACCCTGTCACAAACAAACAAACAAACAAGGGAAGGAAATGAGGAGGAAGGAGAAAATGCACACAAAGTGTTAGCATAGTACCTGGCAGAGAGTATAGCGTAAGTATTGGTTATATCATTACTATTTTATCAAGACACTTGGGTTCTGGTTTCAGTGCTGCCACTGCTTTCATCTCTGCATCTGCCTGAGTTTCTGTCCATAAAGCCAGGTGTTGAAGGATTAGATGAGGTAATGAATATGACAGAGGCTTCTAAAATGAGCAGTTGTGTCTGTTCTTTGAGATTCGCCTCCCTAGGGTTGCCAGGGGTTGTCACCCTCATGGTGTCAGGTCTGCTGAGCTCTCTGTCAGGCAGAAGCTGCTCCTGCAGTCAGCCCATTTCCTCTCATCTCCCAACATGGCAGAATGAGAGGAAGGGTCTGGGGTTGCCTCGGCAGGGACTGTGGTTAGACAGGAGGAAGAACTTCCTTCCTGACAGCAGGGTGCTGCCCTGGGAAGGAGCCAGAGGTCGTGGGACTGATGCTGCTGGGGGAGGGGCTGCTTCCAGGGGAATGGCTGGGTGAGCCAGAGTTGGCCATGCAGTTCAGCAATGACTTCACTTCCAGGGACCCTGGGACTTAATGAGACTTGCCCCAGGGCTCCCAAGACCACAGGGACAACAGCAGAGAGAGACATGGTAACATGGATTCTGCAGGCCAACAAGGGTCACCAGCCAGATGTATGCTGTTCCCTCTGCTCAGGGGCTGGACATGGCTGACCCAGAGTCCTCTGGGCCTGGTTTAAGGTACACCTCCTTACAAAGGACCTCCTGACCAACCATGCACTCACTCTACAGTACTGACCACACTATGTGTCAGGCACTGTTGTAGACTGAGCAGGAGACAGTCCCTGCTCACCCCACATGCAGGAGCACTTCGACCAGTCCTGTTCTCCAACACAACAGGCTGTTCATCTCTGATCCCTTTTTCTGGGCTGTCTCCCCACCAGAGATGTGCTCCAGAAGGCGAGGACCTCAACCAGTTCGTTTCACTGATGTGAAGCTAGTGCTTAACTCAGTTATAAGCCTGGCATAAGTCGATAAAACAGGATCTGACAACTATTTACTGAATAAATAAATGGACAACAGAGCTCAGAGAACACACAGAGAAAGTGTTTTTTACTTCAGAAATGCACAGAGGCCAGGCATGGTGGTGCATGCCTATAATCCCAGCACTCCAGAGGCCGAGGCAGGAGAATCATCAGGAGTTCAAGGCCAGCCTGAACTACATAGCGAGACCCTATCTAAAAAAGAAAACAGCAGAAAAGAAAAATGCACAGAGATGTGATGAACACAGGCAAACATAAAATGATGCCAGGGCCGCACTCTTCAGGCCCACCCCACACTCTCCTTCCCTTCGGTCATTCAGCCTGTCCACTACCTCTTGGGCTAGAATCACTCTTACTCTGAGGCTGCAAGCTGGTCCTCGATGGCGATGACAGGATCTAGCCTGGTCCCCAAACTCCCGCGCGATGGGCCACCACTGCAGAAGCCAACCTCTCTATACCAGATAGACCCCGCCCCTCTGCGAGGCCCCGCCCGCTTTCCTTCTGGCCCCGCCCCGTAAGGCTCTCACTGGCACAGGGGAACCAGGTGTCTTTTCCTTTTGCCCAGTACTGATAGTTAATATTTTTGCCACCAGTGCTTTCACCTGGAAGGTAGGAGCTTTGAGTACATAGGATAAGAGAAAGGGGTCCCTACCTCCAGGTCTTTGCCCATTCCCCTAGATCCTTCCTTTCTCTCGCCGGTGCCCCCGCCCCGCCCCTCGTCAGGCCCTGCCCTCATCCGGCCCCCGCCCCCCCTCCACTCCGAGACTGTAATCCGGGGCTCTGGGGGTCCGCCCCTCTCCGGGACCCCACACCCCGCTCAGACCCCGCCCCTCCCTTGCTCAGGGCTTCGCACGCTCACGTGAGGCGCGGGCGCGCGCCGTAGCCAGCTGGCTGGGTCTGCCAGGCCGGTGGCCGGGCGGCGGCAGAGTCTTGCGCGCGAGCCAGCGCCAGTCGGCGCCGGGTGGGCGGTGGCGCTGCAGGCTCAGCCAGTAGTCACTTAGGCTGCGGCGGGCGCCGAGCTCCGACGAGGCAGGGCCCTGGCATCCCCAGGAACACAGCTTCTGGTCCGTGGGGTGCGGAGGCGTGGCCCGAGGCCGCCTGCTGGGGAGCCGGTCGCCGCGGTCACCCCAGGAGGGCGTGCCTCGCTGATGGCGCTGCCGCCTCGGGTCGACGAGGGTCAGAGCTATTCCTGGCCCTTTTAGAGGGACGGGGGGAGATATTGGAGCGTCCCCCCCCCCCCCGCCTTCCTAATTTCCAAGTACTGCTAGCGCCGATGCGTTATCCTATCGGCCCCTTCCCTCGGGCCCCCTCACCAGAACTGAAGAAAATTCACCACGAAATGGGCCATCTCGGTGAAGAGCATGGCGTCCAGCCTGCTTGCCCGGGTTTCAGTCTCTTTAATACCTGCTCGGGCATGGAGGGGGAGGCCTGAAAGCCCATAGTCCCCCTGGGCCTGCTCTTTTTAGTAGGAGGCATCAGCTGGCAGAGAGGGTTAGGGACAGAGCTGGTCTTTTCTGGGGGGCCTAGTCCTAGCCTGTCCTGTGCCCCATCCAGCCACTTCAATGGGAGGGGATGGTCACCAGATCTTCAAATTATCTGGGGACACAGCCCCCTGCCCCCCCCCCCGCCAGTGCCAAGGGCATCCCCGTAAGGACAGGCAAGGTAGCAAGAGGGCTGCCAAAGGCAGAAATGTCTGCTGCTGGTTGGAGAGACACTTGTCCCCAGTCTCCCGTGGCTGCTTCCACAGCCCTGGTGGTTAGGCTCACCAGGAACCCATTCCTCGGAGAGTCCCCTTGCTGACCACAAGGTTCCAAACACACCTATGTCTCTAAGGATCACCCCGACCACACACACAACGTTTGAAAGCCTTGCTCTGGTCTAACGTATTCTTTTGGCTAAGGAGAAGCTGAGGGACAGAGAAAACCAAACTTCTGGGGTCAGGGATTTAACTCAGTGGCATATATGCCAGCCTGGCAATCATGAGATCATGAGTTCAATCCCTGGTACCAAAAAAAAAAAAAAAAAAAGAAAAGAAAAGAAAACCAAACTTCCTACAAAGCTTGAAACAACCTTGTCTGTGCCCTTGTCCTGCTCAGAGCATGGAGTTCAGGGCTCAGGGCTTAAAGATCAGGCTGGGCCCTGCTCCCTGTCCCATGGGGAACCTGAGGAACTTACTGGCCTGGCTCCTTTTCCTTTTTTTTTTTTTTTTTTTTTGTACTGGGAAAAGAATTCACAACCTCAGACTTGCCAGGCAGGGTCTGTGCCGCTGAGCTATATCCCCCAGCTCTAGCTCCCTTTCCTACAATGCCAGTTTGGGCTATCCTGCCCCATCCCCCAGTGACTCACACTGGCTGCGGGAGAGTGGGCAGCTGCCGGAAGCCCCCAGAGCCCAGCGAAGGCCCCCGTTTGCACCCCCTCCCACCACATTGTGCAGCCATATTTGGGGATCTAATCTCCTTTTCTTCCTTGGAGAATCTCCCTCCTTCAATCCCTTCAGCTTTCCCCATCTTCAACCTCTCCCTCTTTGACAGCTCCTTCTCATCAGCCAACAGTCTTTGCTATCTTTGAAAAACAGAAAGCCCTCCTTCAACCCCACATCCTTCTCCGGCTCCACTTCTCAGCCAACATTGTTGAAAAAATTGTGCATACACGTTTCCACTTCCTCCCTCATCGTTCTGCAGGAACAGCTCCTCAGGGTCACCACTGACCCCCTTGTTGCTAAATCCCAGAGATGCTTGGGACTGTTTATCTGAAGTGACCCCTTAGCAGTGACTCAGTTTGACACAGTCAAAAATACTCTCTCCTGTTCAAGATCCTGTGGGCCTTGTTTTGGGACACCGGGTACTCCTGATTCCCTTGCTATCTTCCTAGCTGTTGCTGTGCTGCTCACTGGCTCATGGGGGCTTTTCCTGGACCCTCCACAGTTTGTGCCTGGAAGTCTCATGGGTTCCCAGGCCTTTGGCATCCTCTTTGTGTAGAAAAGCTTCTGTGTCGCAGCACAGTCCTCTCTGCCCCACCTCATGCTTCCCTCTCGAGTCCTCCGCAGGACATCTGACCTCACAGCAAAACCCCACATCTACCCTTCCTTCCACGGTCCCTAGCTAGGTAGTTACCTGAACTCAAAATCCAGGCTTTGTTCTAGACTCTAGACCCCCCCACCCCCAACACGCATTTTAGACAGGGTCTTGCTATATAGTTCAGGCTGGCCTTGGACTCACTGTGGAGCCCAGGCGGGCCTTGAATTTGTCGTGATCCTCCTGCCTCAGCCAAGTGCTGGGATTATAGGTGTAAACCACCATGCCTGGCTGGCTCTACCTTTTGATATTCAAGCAGTTACAAAGTCCTGTTTTCTCCAAGATGTATCTAAAACCTATTGCTTCACTCCATTTCCATTACCCACGCCTGGCCCAAGGCCCCATCTCCCTACAACCATCCTAGATCCTGTATGTGACCTGTCCCTAGGGGAAACCAGGGTTCTTCTAAAGCATGAGGACAGTGTCTCAGCATCAAGGCTACACACACAGCATACTAATCCCAGCGCTGGGACATTCCCCACTCCCATGTCTTTGCCTGAGTAACTACTTCTTATCTTTTGATTCACGTGTCAGTTCCTTCCAAGAGCCATTCTCGATCCCTGATGAGGCCAGATGCTTTGCTAGTGCTTCTCTAGCACCAAGACCTCACCTCTGGGGACTTGTCAAGCAGTCATTCTCGAACTAATCCGGGCTCAAGCCCTCCTGTTCTAGGTACTGGGAATGTCAGGACGAGTATTACACAGCTCTTGCCCTTGACTAACTCACAGGCATTAAACATGCAGCAGCAACATGTGGGGCAAGCAGGTGCTGTGGCTGAGGATGGTGGCACTCAGCAGAGCCTTAGGAGGAGTGGTAGATTCCTGAAGGGTAAGTGGGGTTCTGAGGGAAGCTATTCCAGTCAGACACCTAAAGATGGGAAGAAAGCTTTATGAAAAGCTGAATGGTGGCCATTGTGGCTTGACAGGTAATGTGAAGCCATTGGTGAGATTCATTTTTTATTTTTTTGAGATGGGATCTCGCCATGTAGCTGAGACTGGCCTCGGACACATGGCGAGCCTCCTGCCGCAGCCTCCCGAGTGCTGGGATTACAGGTGTGTGTCACCATGCCCAGCCATCGATGAGACCAACTGATTGATTGATTGATTTTTGGTACAGGGAATCGAATTCAGGACCTTGGGCTTGCCAGGCACTGAGCTATATGCCTGGCCTTTTGGTGAGATTTAAATGAGTGACATAGCAGGGTTGTGGTTTCTGTAGAAGAATACTAGATTAGAGGAAGGAAGGAAGGAAGGAAGCAGGGAGATTAGTTTGGGGGTTTCTGGAGGAAACCAATGGCTAGAGATGGGGCCTCAACTCAGGCGGGTGAGGGTGGATCAGGGTACAATGAACTGTGGTGGCCTGGACTGGAGGTTGGGAAAGAGAGAGGAAATGAAAATGTCTGGTCCTCGTGCCCCAAGGGTGGGTGGGGAGATGGCAATGGAGCCAGGACACCCATCTCTCTTTGGTGTCCAACCCTTCTCCTACGGGGTGTGGATTTATCTGATGTCCTCCTATGGTCTCTCATCCATCCTTTTTCCTAGAGGACCCAGACAGGCTCACAAGTTGAAGGCTACTGAGATGGCTTAGTGCAAGGCAGAGGGGAGGAGAAAGAGGAAGTCAGGTCAGAGCCCGGATGTGATGGGGCTTCAGAGAAAATGGCATTCGGGGTTTTCTCAGAGCCTGGAAATTCCACTATCTCTGGCTCCACCCCCAGACCCCAAACCTGAGATGCTGAAATCCTGCGTGGGGCTTGGTCCTTGGGAATTCTGGCCCCTCTCTGTGCTGTGAGTCTGTATCTGAAGGGTCACAACCCCTTGAAAGGGCCCAAGATGGTAAGCTGACATCAGTCAGTCTGTGAACTTCCTGTGTGCCAGTCCCAGAGCCTGTTACCTGCAAGATCCATGCAATCCTCACCACAACCCTCGGTCCTCACTGTCCCTGCGAGCCTCCAAGGGGTTAAGGAACTTGTCCAGATTCACACAGTAACGATGAGGCGGAGCGAGGATTTGAACTGAGCTTTGCCTGACATCAGAGTCTGTGCTTTTAACTCCTGTGCTATATTAAGCCTGCCGACCCCATGGTTGATTGGCTCAGTAGGGGGAGGAGGCTTTGTGGGGGATTTGCTTGCAGTTGGGGTGGCTGCCCCCCTCTCATATCAAGTGATGGGAAAGGGTAGTGCTGACGTCAATTGTTGCCGTGGCAATACAGCAACCCTTTCCCTGCTGTCTCCATGGTAACCTGGGGGGTCCATCTGTACTTCGCCCCCTCCTTCTAAAAAGGGGGTCCCTTAGGGAGGGGCCACCTAATAAGGTGTCTGAAAGAGAAGGCAGCGAAGGCGGTGATGTGAACAAGCCCTTTCTCTGGATTCTTCTTTGCTCAGGTCTAGATAATAAGGCTGGGACCTGGCTGTCTGGCACAGGGGTCTGAGGATGGCTCACCCTAAAGGATGAAGAGGGGGGTTCTGCCTTTCCCAGCCAGAAATCCTCAGCACCCCCCACCCCCACCCCCAAGTTCATAGACTTCTGAGCAGAACAGCTGGAAAATCCGAAGAGCAAGATGAGAGGGTTTCCCTAGGTCCCTGCAGGGCTGGCCATCACCCAGCCCCAGGGTACAGAGTCCTTGGCTACCTGGCTCTCTGCTGCCCCTTGAAGCCAAAGGTTAGACAAGCAGCAGCTGGGGCCTCTCCCTCACGTGGCGGCTGGGCCAGGGCTTCCTGCCTGGTACCATGCAGGCGGGACCTTACTGAAACCTCCCAGTGTCATTAGTTTCATTTTCCAGATCTGGAAATGGAGACTCAGAGAGGCTTAGGAATGAGCCAGAGGTTGTACAGTCAATAAATGACAGTGACAGAACTTGAACTCAGGACTGTAGTTTAGGCCAGTGGAAAAAGGAAGAAGAAACAAAAAACAGGATGGAAGAGGAGAAGAGAACTGGGAGAGTAAATGACCCAGGTCAAACCAGTCATACTCCCTGTTGTGCTACAAAACGAAGTTTAAACCCCTCAGCCTGGTACTCGAAGGCCTTCTGGGACAAGCTTCTCTTCTGCTAACCCTGAATGCAGGCATTAGCAATAGGCTCTCAGGATACGGAACGCTCCAGGAAGGTGTTGGTAAAAACAACTACATTCCTTGAACTTGCCTTCTGCCTTCCTGCCTCAGGGTCCTCTCACAATGTTCCGTCTACCCATAAGGCCTTTCGTCCTTGCTGACGCAAATTCTAGAGCTCACCTGCCTTAGGTTCTGTCTGGCCCATGGGCCAGGTCTTGGAATCTTTGCATCACTCACAGACTAAGCACATGGGAGATGGTAGTAAATGTTCTTTAAAGGAAAGGAGGATTGAGAAGAGGGGAAAAAAGAAGAGAAAAAGGAATAATGGGAAGGATTCAGATGTTTGGGGTTGGCAGGCTCCATAGAGATCAGCATTCTGGGACTGCCTGTAAAAGCCTTTTTCTTTCTTTCTTTCAAGACAGGGTTTCACTATGTAGTCCAGTCTGGCTTTGAACTCACTATGTGGCCCAGGCTTTCATTGAGCTCACAGCAATCCTTTGAGTGCTGGGATTACAGGTGTGTGTCACCATGCCTGGTTTGGAAGTGCATTTCCTTTTTTTTGTGGCACTGGGGATCGAACTCACAACCTTGCGCCTGCCAGACAGGCACTTAAGTTACTGAGTCAAACTCCCAGCCCTGGTTTTTTGACGCAGGGTCGCACTGTGTAGCTCAGGCAGGCCTTGCGCTCGAGTTGTAGCCCAAGCTGGCCTCGAACTCACAACGCTCCTCCTACCTCAGCCTCCCGAGTGCTGGGATTAAAGGCATGCGGCACCATGCTCGGCTTCTTTGAGTTTTTTGAGACAGGATTTCACTATGTAGTTCAACTGGCCTCAACTCATGGCAATGCTCCTACCTCAGGCCACCGAGTACTGGCATTATAGGTGTGCACTACCACACCGAGCCTGGAAGAGCATTTTGAATGGAAATCAAGAAAGCTATCCCTTTTGGGGCACAGTGGGTGCACACCTGTAATCCCAACATGTGGGGAGCTGAGGCAGGAGGATCACTGTGAATTCGAAGCCAGCCTCAACTACATGGCAAGACACTGTCTCAAAAAACCAAACCAAACCAAACCAAACCAAAACAAAACAAAAAGACTGTCTCTTTCTGGTGACCTAAGGGAGAGGTACTGAGTCTAGGAACAGTAGACCGAACCTGTGGTTTGGGTTAGATTTTTTTCCAACATAAAATAATACAGGCTGATTAAAGCAAAATTAGAATGTGGAAAATACTTGTTCATCTTAAATACTAGCACTTGGGGCAGGTTTTTTGTCTTGGGTGCCTCCTATGAATGGATGTACAGCTGTTGAGTCTTCAGACACTCAGAAGTGTGCCAACATCACCTATCATTTGGGCAACTCTAGGCAAGTCTTTCAAGCCTTAGGTTCTTCGCTTGTAAAATAGGAAGAAATCAAAATTTGCTGGCTGTGTTGGTGCACACCTGTGATCCCGGCACTTGGAGGTTAAGGCAGGAGGATCACCTGGAGTTTGAGGCCAATCAGACTATATAAGGAATTCAAGGCCAGCCTGAACTACATAGCAAGACCCTGTCTCAAAAAACCAACCAACCATGCCGGGCGTGGTGGCGCACGCCTTTAATTCCAGCACTCGGGAGGCTGAGGTAGGAGGAGCGTTGTGAGTTCGAGGCCGGCTTGGGCTACAACGCGAGCGCAAGGCCTGCCTGAGCTACACAGTGCGACCCTGCGTCAAAAAACCAGGGCTGGGAGTTTGACTCAGTGACTTAAGCGCCTGTCTGGCAGGCGCGAGGTTATGAATTTAAGGCCCGGTGCAAAAAACAAAACAAAACAAAAACAACCAACCCCCCCCAAAAAAAAATTCCCAAAGAAAAGAAACCAGAGCATAAAATGAACTGAGGCAGTCCATTATCCCTCCAACAATGCCAGAAGTGCCATCACAAGACAGCAGGTAGCAGAACTAATTCTGACTTGGACCAGGTGTGGGTCTCTGTCTAAACGTGCCTGCCTTCCTCTCCTTGGCTCCAATCCTAATCTCCCATGGGTCACCAGCGCCCCGCACAGAAATGCGAATTTCACTGGCTAACCAGTGACGGAAAGGGAGCTGGACAAGGACAGGCCGCGGGAAAACTCTGCGCAGGAAGGGGTCCTGACCAGCAAGAAACAGGAGGGGGCCGGCAAGCCCAAGGGCGGGTCTCGTCCTGAGAGGAGGCACCCAAGGGTGTTGATGGATGGAGGCCTGATGGGTCCGATACGATCAACAGACACACACGGCCAGTCCGGAGTGGAAAGAACAGTTTATGCTGTGCTTTATTAAAATGTGCATCATTCTTTTATTTTAAAATGTGCATCATTGTCTCGTGCTCGGCGCGTGCGGCCTCGTCCCGCCCGGCTCCCGCGGAGCCGCCTTGCGCAGAGGCGCTCAGGTGTCGCGGGCCCGCGGGCTCCCGCCCATGGCCAGGTAGACGTCGATAGGCACGTGCAGCAGCGTCAGGCAGTGGCAGCCGGGGCAGCGTCGCAGCGGCCTGGGGAGAGCGGCGCGCCACAGGGGGCGCTGAGGAGCGGGCCGGCCCACGCTGTTGGGGCGCACGAGGGAGGCACCTGGGGTCCTCTGGGACCCGGGCTTGACCTGGGGGCCCCGGGGTGGGCAGTGGGGCGGGGCGCCGGCCTCACCTGACCGGGTTGTGCTCGGTAGCTACCGGCTCCGGGTTGTCCTGGGACTCAGGGGCGGCGGCAAGGCCAGGGGAGTCTCCGGCCTCAATGGGGAATCTCCGACCCTGCGGGGGCTCCTGGGAACTCATGTCCAGGCCCCGGAGCGCTCTGTGCGGGGAGTGACGGTCAGGCCGCCGGCGGTGGCCGGGCGCCCCTGCCTGCGCTGCCCCCGGGGTCAGTGCTCACCTGCCGGAGGCCGAGGCCGGTCCCAGGCTGGAAGCAGTTGCCCGAGGCCTGGCCACAAGAGGTCGCTCCGATCCAGGCGGAGCCGGGCAGGTGTCTGCCGGTAGCCCGGGCTGGGGCATCGAGGGGGAGGATTGCATTGTGACCATGCGTGGGCGCTGTGACATCACAGAGCCTGTTCCTCCAGCCCGGGAACCCTCGCTGCCCCGGGCTACTCTGGCACTTAGCACGGGGACTCATTCTTGGGTGCTGCAGGCTCAGGCCATGGTGCCTGGGGACCGAGTCACACAGGCCCTCGGATGGCCCCTGAAGCGGCATCCACGCGGAGGAGTCCGGCGCCCCCGGCCCACGCAGACACCGTGGACGCGGACCCCAGCTCTGCTCTCACTCACGGCCTGGCGCAAGGAGTGGTGACTTAACCAGTGCTGGGTTTGGTGATGGAGGTGGGGGTGAGGGCAGGTAGGCCGCTGCCCATTTTGGCCAAGGGTCACACAGCATTTACATCACAATTGGGCTGGAGGTTAAAAATGTCTAGCCCTTTCCCTGTCTCCCACCCGCGGCTGTGTCCAGAGGAGAATGTTCTAGCGCTGGGTCGGCTGTGGATGAAGTCCTTGGGGAAGAAAAGGAGCAGGCCAAGGGCGATGGTGAAGTAGAGCTGCCTCACTGAGGCAGCATGAGCTGAGAGGGTGACAGGAAGGAAGGAGGTGCCAAGACAGCATGGAGGACTTTCTGCTCTCCAATGGGTACCAGCTGGGCAAGACCATTGGAGAAGGGACCTACTCAAAAGTCAAAGAAGCATTTTCCAAAAAACACCAAAGAAAAGTGGCAATTAAAATTATAGACAAGATAAGAGGGCCAGAAGGTGAGCCGGGGCCCCTTTGGGGAAAGGGAGGTTTGGGTGCGATGGGTGGGTGCTTCCTCCCGTCAGAAATCTCTCTCCCCCTCCCCTTTAGCCAGCGGCCACAGAAAGCAAGCCAGACTGTGGCCCGGAGGTAGGTCAGTAGGGAACTGAAGGATGACGGAGTCCAATAACATCACACCTCAAACTCAAGATGAGTGACAAGGTGAAGGATCACTGGGCTTTTCCTATTCCGGGGGGTACAGAGACTGGCAGCAGCCACAGCCAGGGCTGGCAGAGAGCTGGGACCAGTACCAAAGCAGGTGGAGATGGGCAAAAGGAAGATGGGTCCTGGAAAGAACTGGGGATCAGAAGGCAGGGTGTGAAGAGCTGGCTTTCCATCCCGTGGGCCCATCAGGCTTCCTCAAATCCAATGGCTTTGTCTACTGACCTCCCTCATATCCATGATCTCACAGACTGCTTACAATCCCTCAAACTG
Organism: Dasyprocta punctata; assembly: GCA_004363535.1. Taxonomy (NCBI): domain Eukaryota; kingdom Metazoa; phylum Chordata; class Mammalia; order Rodentia; family Dasyproctidae; genus Dasyprocta; species Dasyprocta punctata. The sequence goes on along the minus strand of RJWM01009909.1, from coordinate 34,658 downwards.
GCAGGAGTGGATCCTTTGAATATATATTAAATACACAGCCAGTAGTGAATACTTTGCAATGCCCAATAGACACATTTGGAAACTACTAAGGAAGCCAAAGTACAAGACCCAGGTCTACGGACGGGATAGACAGAAGCCAGAAGGGAGGAGTTGGGAGGAAAGAGTTAGGCCCTTCTGATCTTTTTTTTTTTTTTTTTTTTTTTTGGTACTGGGGATCGAACTTATAACCTCATGCTTGCCAAGCATCTGATTTTTTTTTTTTTTTTTTTTGGTACTTACCAGGGATCGAACTCACAACCTTGTGCCTGCCAGGCAGGCACTTACACCACTGAGCTAAATCCCCAGCCCAATCTCTTTTTGACCCAGGGGCCTCCGTATGTAGTCCAGGACTCAAAGCAGTCCTCCTGCCTCAGCCTCCCAAGTGCTAGGATTACATGCATGCACCACCAGGTCAGGGTTGGGTCCTTTTGATCTTGATAGTTTCTCTCTCCTCCCTTTATTTCTGTAGAGTTTATCCAGAAATTCCTGCCTCGGGAGCTCCAGATCGTGCAGACCCTTGACCACAAAAACATCATCCAGGTGTATGAGATGCTGGAGTCCACTGATGGGAAAATCTACCTGGTGATGGAGCTGGCCGAGGGCGGGGACGTCTTTGACTGTGTGCTGAATGGGGGGCCACTGCCTGAGAGCCAGGTCAAGGCCCTCTTCCGCCAGATGGTTGAGGCCATCCGCTATTGCCATGGCTGTGGTGTGGCCCACCGGGACCTCAAATGCGAGAATGCCTTGTTGCAGGGCTTCAACCTGAAGCTGACCGACTTTGGCTTTGCCAAGATGTTACCCAAGTCACACCGGGAGCTGAGCCAGACCTTTTGTGGGAGCACGGCCTATGCGGCCCCTGAGGTGCTGCAGGGTATTCCCCATGACAGCAAGAAGGGCGACATCTGGAGCATGGGCGTGGTCCTGTATGTCATGCTCTGTGCCAGCCTACCTTTTGACGACACAGACATCCCCAAGATGCTCTGGCAGCAGCAGAAGGGGGTGTCCTTCCCTCCTCATCTGGACATCTCATCTGAATGCCAGGACCTGCTCAAGCGGCTCCTGGAAACAGACATGACCCTCCGGCCTTCGATTGAAGAAGTTAGTAGGCACCCATGGCTAGCGAGCACATGATAAACGCAGTGGCAAGTCCTCCCCAATAAAGTAGGGGGAGAAAGCAAACCCGAAATCCGCTTCTAAAATGGTGCTATATATTTTACATGTTTACTTATCCTAAAGCTTACCTACACCTTCCCCAGACTCTACTCTTTCCCTCTAAAGATCTTCATGGAACCAAGGGCCTCATTCAGACTTTTTATTAGCACTGGCAAGTGATTTTCACACCGGTGTTTAAAGCTAATTACATTAGACCCCAGAATCATCCATGTAGGGGGAGGAGAGGAGAAAAATGACCAAGAGCAATTGGAACCACTATTGCTGCAACTTCCTTTCCAAATAAAAGCAGAAGCGTTGGGAATGCAGAAACGGCCTGACTCCTTGTCTCAGTGAGAGGTCTGCTGGGGCCCCATCCCCTCCTCATCCCAGAAGCTGAGCTGAGTCTGAGATGAGGACCAGGGTTTTCTCAGGGCCTGGCCTGAGGCCCGTTTGTGTCTCCAGCTCCAAGCAGGAAGCTGCCCCTGCAGTGGCACAGAAACAGACCCCAGACACCTTCTGGCTTCTGTTGAATCTCTTTAATGTTAACGCCAAGTCTGCAAAAGGTTCAGGACAAAGTTGTTTTTTCTCTCCTTTTTAATTACAAAACTAACAGCTGTTAGAATCTTTTTTTTTTTTTCTCCTGTTTTCTTTTCCGGGCTACAAAATACTCTGGGGAGATGCATTATAATTTAAAATATATAATATTGCACAAACAACCAAAAGGTTAATTAAACTAAAGAAATAATTGCAAAGAGGAAAAACCCCATCCCATCAAAAAGAGACTTGGCATTCTCTCCATCCCACCCCTCACTGAAAGTCTAACTGCAAGTGCCCACCACTCTTGGTGTCCCTGCCCATCCCTCTGTCACTGTGGACACAGTCGCTATGTACAGGAATCGCCAGAGCTGAACTGTGAAGCACCAGGGTCTCCAAGAATCTCTGTGGCCTTCACTGCCCCGAGAGGGGTGTGGCTTCCCCAGAGCGGAGGGTGAGAGCCACAGGCTGGCTCTGTCTCTAGGGAGGGAGCCTTTGCAGGAGACCGCCAAGGCTCAGGGCATTTCCCCAGCGCATCCCCTTGAAAGCAGAGGGCAGAGGCAGAGCAGCCGACCTTCCCCGGCTGTAAGTACTTGCCTTTGCTCACTGCTTCCTATGGCTGGGAGCTGCCTTGTGCCCTAAGCTTCAGGGGAGTTCAGGTGGGTAGCTGCTTGGACCAGGTGTTCTGCCAGGCAATGCACAGAAGGGCCTGAAGTGGCACCCTCCCCTTTTGGGGAGGGAAAGAACTGCAAGAGTGGACCCTTGCAGTGGCACAGCTGGGCTAAGGACTTGGGTGCGTCTGACATGAAGAAGCCCTGGAAACTGTGGGGACATCCCCATGTGGGCTGAAGAGAAGAACGGAGGTGAGTTATGGTTTGGTCTCTAGATTCCGAACCCTAAGGAGCTTTTCCAGGAGTGGAAAATGCTGGAAGAGGGAGATTTCCAAAAGAGGCAAATTTCCCAGAAGTGAGCGCCCCTTACAAATGAGTAGGAACCAAATCATGCTTGCTGACCCTGTTTAGCCACGGGCAGGTGGCACGGCATCCTTGCCTGCTTATGAGTGGACAGAGTGCATTGCCTCTGCTTCCTCGAAGAAACTAGTGGTTAAGCTTCTGTCTACACACAGAAGGGCCAGAGCTGTCCCTGGGGCTTGCAGCAGGAGTCCCCAGAAGCAGTGGGTGTTCAGCAGAGAAATGTAGGCTCTTGGTGAGGGCACAGGTGTCTTCCCCTTAGATCATCCTAAGGTTGGCACAAGTCAGTTCTGGGCTTGGATTTAGAGATTCCCCTTTCCAGGTGTGAGCAGAGGCCCAAAAGGCCAGTGGGGAGCCACCAGAATCTGTGCCCAGAGCTCGGGATGGCAGAAGCCATTGGGAGGACATTCTTGGTCAGTGTCATCCAGGGCGGGGCCGAGACGTGCCAGGGTGGTGGGTGGCGGCATGGTGGGAGAGCTGCTCACTGTGGCTCCCCTCACTCCCAGTCCTCCCACTCTACATCTTCCAGCTGCAAACGGGAGGGGGATGGAGAGCACAAACACATATTTACGTCTCTGTGTGTAGCCCTACCCAACCCACCCTGCTGAGCAGAGCGACCTCCATTTCTGGATTGAGTCCCCAAGCCCTACCCCAGGCCATACCCTGTCCTGTCCTGAGAGTGAACCCTCAGTCTCAAGGAACAGTGTGGGGTGCAGAGCTATCTCGGCCTGGGGGGTGGGCTCGCTGCTCTGATTGTTCAGTCCCAATGGAAATGCTTCCACCACCAGTGCCAGGGACTCCGCAAGGGGGTACCTTGCCCAAGGAAGCAAGTATGTCAGTCCCTTAAGGACTTGTCTCCTGTTGGGGAGATTAATGTCATACTGTGAAAGAGAATGCCAATGTGACTAAAAGCAGAGTGGCAGTGGTCACTCAGAAGATCTTCACCAGGGTCCCAGTGCTCTTACTTCCAGCTGAAGTCTTCCCAAAACTTTCCTTTGCCTTGTAACTCTTAGTCTGCCATTAGCTGCTCCCTAGTATAATGCGTTACAGAAAGACTGTTTAAGGTATATTTTGTGTCAACTTTTTTGATGGTTGTTGTCTTTTGAGACAGGGTCTTGCTATGCAGTTCAGGCTGGCATTGAACTACTCACTATGTAGCCCAGGCTGGCCTCAAACTCTCAGCAATCTTCCTGCCTCAGCCTCCTGAGAGCTGGGATTATAGGTGTGTGCCACCACATCCAGCCAAACCCAGACCTGTGCATGTTAGGCAAATGCTCCACCACTAAGTGACATCCCCGATCCTTTCTGCTTTTATTTTGAGAAAAGGTCTTGCCAAGTTGCCCAGGCTGGGCTTGAACTTTCTTTTGATCCTCATGCCTCAGTCACTTGTGATTAAAGGCATGTGCTGCTGTACTCAGACAAAATACTGTGGAGCAGGCCACTACCTCCTCTGAGCCGTCAGTTGGCTAACATGAAAAACCAGACCATACACGTGTTTCTCTAATTTGCCTTCCCGGTGATGCTGGTGACTGAACCCAGGTTCTTGTGCAGGCTGAGCAAGGGTTCTGCCAGGGCACAACATCCTCAGCCCAACATTCCTATTTCAAACTAGTTCCTTAGGTGACTGGGACACGGAGTTAAACGCCAGAACGCTCCCATTCATCTACCCCAGAACCAATGAGAAGCAGCTTGCTGATGACAAGTGTTAGGCATCCTCGGGAGAGCTCAGGACCCTTCCTACAGAGGGCACGGCCTGACGTGGTGAGCAGGGTTCCCTGACCCTGGCATCACGGTGCTGCCTTGCATGTGGCCGACCAGGCCCACTCACCTCACCAGAGGCATCCACTTTGGAAAGCGCCATCTGCACCTCTTCTTCGGTCATGTCCAAGTCAAAGTCCTTCTCCCAGTCCTCACTGATGTCTGTGCTTGAGCCTGGAACCAAGAGCCAGAGCATGAAATGCAGGGGAGGGCGGAGAGAGGAAACTGAAGAAGTTTAGCCGGGGGGGAACAGTAATCTTGAAAAGGGATGACAAGATGCAGCACAAGTCTCCGCAACCTACTTTCATTCTTGTTCAGCAATCTCATTTAGGAATCAAAGGAAAAATCATGGACTTGGTAAAAAAAAATTTAGCCCAAGGATTTTAACTGTTGTGCCATTATACTGACAAAAACTCAGAAACAACCTTGAAGTCCACTGTCAGAAAATCAGAAAGAACTGTTCCATGACAGAGCATGATGCTCCTTTATTTTTTTGTGGCACTGGAGACTGAACCCAGGGCCTTCACATTGAGCTACATCCCCACCACTTAAACTATTTTTTTTTAAAGACTAAGTCACTAAGTTGCTACAGTGGGATTCCAGCTTGTAATCCTCCTGCCTCAACCTCCCAGAGTATTGGGATTACAGGTCTGAGCCACCATGCTTGACTTGATGTGGTTTAAAGAATTTTAAATCCATGGCAAAATACTCTTAAACTACTAAGTGAGAGCCAGAAGTGGTGGTGCATGCCTATAATTTCTAGCGCTTGGGAGGCTGAGGCAGGAGGACTGCTGTGAGTTCAAGACTAGTCCAGGCAACATATGAGTTCAAGGCCAGCCTGAATAATGTAGTGAGATCCTGTCTCAAAAACAACAACAACAACAACAACAAACTATTAAGTGAGAAAAAGCAGGTTTCTAAAGAGAGGAGAAGCTGGGCGTGGTGGTACATGCCTATCATCCCAGCTACTTGGGAGGCTGAGGCAGGGTAATCACAAGAGGGTTGCAAGAGGATAACAAGTGTGAAGCTAGCATGAGCAACAGTGTCTCAAAATTAAAAAAAAAACAAAAACAAAAAAACAAACAGGTGTTGGTGCTACATTCCTGTAATCTCAGCACTCTGGGAGCCTGGGGCAGGAAGATCACTGGGAGTTCAAGGCCAGCCTGGGCTATATAGTGAGAGAATATTTTAGAAACTCCCCTCCACACACACAAAAAAACAAAAACCCAAAAGTCCTGGGGAGATAGCTCAGTGGTAGAGCACTTGCCTTACAAGACCCTGGGTTCAATTCTCAGCATCACCAAAAAAAAAAAAAAAAATGTTGAGGCATTCTGGCCCTGATGGCCTGGGAAACTACAGGATCGACCAGAAGAAATGAGGAACCTCTTCCAACTCAGCCGTCCTACCTATGGTGACCTGGCTCCTTCCAAGTCACCAGGCGCATCCTTGCCTAGGCTGGCTGTGCCCCACACTGGTAACTGACCCTCGGGTGTCCACAAGGCCAAGCTCACCTTCTATATGTGGCCTATTGGACAAGACTTTTAAATTGCAACCCACCCCCCGCTCTATCGTCATATCTTTTTTTTTTTTTTTTTTTTTGGCACCAGGGATCAAACTTACAACCTCGCGCCTGCCAGGCAGGTGCTTAAGCTACGGACCTACTTTTTTCGAGGCAGGGTCATACTATGTAGTTCAGGACAGCCTTGTACTATGTAGTTCAGGACAGCCTTGCTCAAGGCCAAGCTGGCCTCGAACTCACAACGTTCCACCTATCTCAGCCTTCCGAGGGCTGGGAGTAAAGGTGTGCATCACCACGCCCAGCTGTTTTTATCATTTTTAAAACATTATCAGACTCACTATGCTTACTGTCTACTAATGAAGGGGCTAGAAAGTGAGCTCTCTGAGGGCACAATCTTTGACTTGTTTTCTTATGCACTCCTGGTGTCTAGGACGTGGACTTGGTGCACTATAAATATTCACGGACCCTTTTTCTAAACCAGTGGTTGGCAAACTATGGCCTGTGGATCAAATCCAGGCTACTGCCTTTCTGGGAATAAGATTTTGGAACACAGACACATCCGTCTGTTTACATGTGTCTGTGGCTGCTCTCGAGTTCCAGCAGCAGGGCTCAGCAGTGTCAACAGAGACCATGTGGCCCAAGAAGTATACAGTGCCTGTGATCTGGCCCTGCATCAACAGTTTACTGACTCCTGCTCTAGGTGACTCTGATGCCAGCTACAGTGTGACCACTGCTGCTCGAAGCATTCCTATTTGGATGTGTCTTCTTATTGGCTGTATTAAAAACATACATGTGAAAGTTATCAGGAAGAAGCAAACTGCAGCTGGGTGTGGTACTGGCATGCTTGGAATACAGGATATATCTGTGAGGCTGAGGCAAGAGGATCACAAGTTCAAATCCAACAGGAGCAACATAGTGAGACCCTGTCTCAAAATAAAAAAATTAAAAAGGCTGGGAACATAGCTCAGTGTGAAGACCTGGGTTTGATATCCAGCACCACTCCCCCCCAAAAAAAAAATCCCAGCAAAGTGTATAAATAGTTGCCCAGCCACACACGGCTCACAAGGCATCTTGCACAGGTCTCCTCCTGCCACAAGCACTGTGGGAAGAACAGTCTGAGACAGGCAGACTTGGGCTGAATCTATTCCTTTTCCTGCTGTACAATCTTGAGCAAATTATTCTTGGCTTCAGGCTATTTATATAATATGAATAAAACCAACCTCTTTGCAAAGAAACACAGGAGAGGCTTATTAATGCAGAGCCCCCCCCCACCCCCTTGAGATTCAAGGGGTATACATGGTAGCTCTGGGTTCTGCTTTTTTTTTTTTTTCTGGTCTTTTTGAGACAGCATTTTGCTATGCAGTTCAGGTTGCTTTTTTTTTTTTTTTTTTTTTGTGGCACCAGGGATTGAACTCATAACTTGTGCCTGCCAGACAGGCGCTTAAGGCACTGAGCCAAACTCCCGGCCCGTTCAGGTTGCTTTGAATTCATTTTGTAGTCCGGGCTGGCCTTGAACTCACAGTGATCCTCCTGGCTCAGCCTCCCAAGTGCTGGCATTAAAGTATGTAACACCATGCCCAGTCTGGCTTCTGCTTTATCAATAGGTACATGGGTGATTTTGTAGCACCTGGGCCTGCAGTTTGAGAAATAATGACCTTAGAAGTAGAAGTGTGAAATGCATACGTAGTGAATATTTAACAAATGGAGTCATATTTCTCCTAAGGCCTTGTCTCACAGCTAAGTAAAATATTTTTGTTTTTTCGAGCCTTGGTTTCAGTATGTAGCACAGGCTGGCCACAAATTCCTATTGACGTTTCTGCCTTAGCTTTCCAAGTGCTGGGACTACAGGTGTGTGCCATCACAACCAGCAGAGCTAAGTAATGTGCATGGTGCAACACCACATCATGGAGATCTGTGACCAAGAGCAAGGTCTTCTGACCCTGCATCTAAGTCTCCCTGTTTTCGGGTGGCACTCATCTGGCTGTCAGTGCAGCATCCTGGGGGTCAGAAGCTGGACATTTGGCTGATTCCTAAATTACAAATTGCAGCTGTAATCCAAGCATTTGGGAGGCTGAGCCAGGAGGATAGTTGCAAGTTCAAGACCAGCCTGGGCTATAAAGTGAGCTCAAGGCCAGCCTGAACTGCATAATGAGACCCTGACCCAAAAAGACCAAAACAAAAAACTAAAACCAAAACCCAAACAAACAAAAAACCAAAAACAAATCACAGCTGTAGCTTGAGTTCCCCCTAACCCATGATGGCGAACCTTTTAGATCTTTCAGTGACATCAAACAGCATGCTGGGCATGTGTGCCACAGCTTCCCCACCACTGCTAACCTCTAGGGCTTGAAATTCCTTTGGAGTTCAATGCTAGGGCAGACCTTTTCCATGCAAAAACAGTACATGTTCACATTCCTGGAGCACTTTGCATCCACTCTCTGGAGCGGGGATCAATTGCTCCACTTTCACAAATGAGCAAAAAAAGGCTTCAAAGGTAGAGGGAGATGGGAAATCTGGGTGCTCCCTGACTTCAGCCACCTCCCACCATCTGTCACACAAGGAGCACACTAAGATCTCTATTGCCCTGTGCATGTGAGAGACCTGATTACAGAACTAAAGACTTCACGATGGAGTCTGTTTTCCAGTGATTACAAACCTCAAAGCACTGTCACTCACAACTCATTTTACTCTGCTTAATTGGCTCTCTGCTCTCCTAGTCAAGAAATAGAGACAAAAAATAGTTCTCAAGGGCTGGGGATTTAGCTCAGCAGTTCAAGTGCTTGCTTGGTAAGCACAAGGTCGTGAGTTCGATTCCCAGTACCAAAAAAAGAAAAAACAACAACAACAACAATAACAACAACAAGTTTTCAGATCCCACCGTCAATGGAAGCGGGGCCTTCCACAGGCTTGCCCCACATTCTCCTCCACTGCCCTGACAGAAAGAAGCTGAGCAGGGTGAGTCCAGTCTCCTAGATCAGACAAATTCTGGGACAAAATTCAGGCAGGAGTAACTCTGTGATGACAAGGACCAGCTGTGGCTACGTCAGGCCAGGGAGACTCTGTTGCACCTAGAGACTGTTTACATCATCCTAGGACGTGGGTGTAAGAGGGAAAAGGAGTCATTCTTCCTCTCCAGATCTACTCTTTCTATTGTGTTCTACTGTTCCTGGCTCCCCCATCTAACTGTCTAGAGTTGTTTTGGGGTCTTCTACATCACAATCCCGGCCCCTCTGTTCCATGCCTGAGTGCACTGGAGGCAGCACAGCACAGTGGTTAGAGCTTTCTCCAAACCTCCCTTATCATCTCAACTTCATCCAGTCTTCAACCAGAGCTGATCAACCTCTTTGCAGTGCAAATATATAGTTACAAATGGAACTTACTATTTTTTTAAAATCTTTTTTGTTTTGGTCTTTTTGAGACAGGGTCTTGCTATACAGTTCAGGCTGGCCTTGAACTCACTTTGAACCCCAGGTTGGTCTCGAGCTTGCAAAGATCCTCCTGCCTCAGCCTCCTGAGTTCTAAAATTACAGGAGTGCACCACCATGCCCAGCTTGGAGCTTATAATTTTTAACTTTCTGTCTCACTATTCCTCACTCCTTTCTTTGCAAAGCTAAGATTCTATGAGCCATCAGTCTCATTATTTCTGGTATATCCTTGAATTTTCTCCTTTTCTTTCAATGATGTAATCTGGCTAATTTTTTTTCTAGGGATTTTTTTTCTTTTTTGGTACTGGGGATTGAACTCACGACCTTGCACTTGCCAGGCAGGCAGCTTATACTGATGAGCTAAATCCCCAGCCCCTAATTTTGAACTCTAGTTAAATCCATCTCCCATCTGTTCTAAGACTGCACCTGAGCAACTTAACATGGCAAGGTCAAAGTGCAACAGGGCTGACTGGTCTTACTTAAAATCCTTCACCAGTGCAAGTGGACCCTGGTACCTCACATCCAGAAACCCCACACACCTGTCAGAACCTCCACCTACTCTTCACTTTTCCATAGGACAATATAAACATTTACTGGCTGGGTGATTGAGCTGGTTCCTACCTGTAAAAAAATGGGGACATCAGCACAGATCTCTAAAGGTTTTTGTGAGGACAGAGATATATGCATAGATCTAGACACAGAAAAATGCTAAGAGAATGTTCCATCTTATAATTTCTGCAAAGCAGGGCTCTAATCAAATTTCTTCCCTGACTCAGACTCTACATGAAACAGTTACCTACAACTTATAGAGGAGTAAGCAGAGGCTTAGAGAAGATCAGAAACTTTTCTGAAGTCACATTGCTTATGAGCAAAGTTGGCATTTGAACCCAGAATTATGACCCAGTGCCCACCCTTACTGCCTGTGCTCTGTTTAATGGCCCCAAGTCCAATCTTCTGATTCTAGCTGAAGATGTTAAGTTCTTAAACTCTTTCTGAGCCAGTCTACCTATTCTTTTTCTTTTTGTTTTTTGAGATGGAGTCTTGCTATGTAGTTCAGACTGGCTATGTAGCCTGGGTTGGCCTCGAACTCATGGCAATCCTCCTGCCTCGGCCTCCTATGTGCTGGGATTATAGGTGTGTGCCACCATCCCTGACTTTGCCCTTCCTGTCTGTGTCTCTCTCGGGAGCAATAGGGTAAAGGGGGCTTTAGTCACTACCCTTTAGAGGTGCCCCATCAACCTGGACTGCCACTCCTCACACCTGCCCCAAACCCTCCAAGTCTCCTATACACCCATCCCCTTGGTGCACACCTGCTGGAGCTCAGAGGTCCCACCTCTCACACGACAGTGCTGTACCATGCTGCCTTCAGGTTTCATCACAAACACTACAGCTTCTGCCCCTCCCCACTCAGGGTCTCATAAAGAGCAGCAGCAGTTCAGTGGATGACCTCACTGACTCAGGCAGCAGGAAAGCACTCTGATCGGAGACTGGAAACCCCAAGGTTCTTCCTCCTCCCAGACAGATTCTTCAGAGGCTTGGGTGGGGCCATTTCCTGCAGGAAACTGCCCCACACTATGCAGCAGGCCAGACCTCACCTTCTGGACAAGCTTCGTGGCTGTGACTGATACTAAGTGTTAGCAATGACAGCACGCATGTGTGTAAGGGGTGAGGAATGGTCTCGCTCTGGAGAGGGATCTGGGAAGTGGAAAAGCTAACACCAGGGATATCCTTGTTCTTGAATTCCTGGAGTTAAAAAGGTTGCTCTTTGACATAAACTCAGTCTCCAGTCTAAAACTCCATTTACAGGTAGACATTGAAACTATTTTTGAAGCTTAGTCATCCTAAGTTCACGGTTGCTCATTTCATTCTTCCTTAAGTTTGAAATAAATTAAGTTTTGTGTGTGCATTTCATAATAACGAAGGCTTAGGGAAACTGAATGACTTTTCTAAGGTTTCACAGGAGAGAAGACCCTTGACAATATTACAGGAATCCCTAGTGAGGACGAGGTTGCACTGTTCAGAAGGACAGAAATCAGCACAATGTGGCAGCTAAGGGCATAGCCTGATAGAGACTGGGCCCGAATCTGGGATTGACACTATGGGGCCAGGTTAGTTTGAGCATGTTACTTAACATTTCAGGGCTAAATTTTCTTCATCTGTAAAATGAGGACAAAATGCCACATAACATTTAACATGGAACCCAGAATAAGTGTGATTTCATTGATTCTAAGACCTTAGTAATTTTAAGATGCATTCTTCTTTCAGAGACTATGTATATGTTAGACTTGACGAACTACATTAATAAAAAAAAATATAGCATGCTGGGCCTGGAGGTGCGCACCTGTAATCCCAGCACTCAGGAGGCTGAGGCAGGAGGATCACCATGAGTTCGAGGCCAGCCTGGGCTGCTGAACTACATAGTGAAACCCTGTCTCAAAAGACTGTTCTCCTCACTATCACAAATGAAAGACATCTACTCCTAGGACTGTAGCAAGACAAGGAAATACAACTGCCTTATAAAGCGGCAACTCTTGCCCACACAATCGTCTGGCATTCGGCCTCTACACCTACCTTTCTTGCCATTGTTGGAGGGTGTAGACTTCCCACTGTCTGAGTTCAACTCAAACACCCGCAAGTCTGTGGGTACCTCCTCCCTCAGAGTCTCTACTCTGGCTGGAGGCCTGGGCTCTGGGCCACTAGGGCAGCCAGCAGGGGTCTGGGACTTGGTGGGAACTGGGGGCGGAGGTCCAGTCTCGCCTTCATCCACAGCCAGGCCCTGTTCCTCCGAAGAGGCCTCCAGCAGCTTCTGAGACAGGTCTCTGGGCAGCACCGGTGCCTCAGCTGCAGTGGCAAGGCTGGCGATCTGTGTCACGAGGGAGACGCTCTCGCTGCTCTCAGAAGGTGTCACCCCTGCCAGAATCTCTTCACAGGGGCTCTGCAGGCCAGGTCCTCCCTCAGGGGATGTGGAAGTTTTGGTCACAGGAACCTTTGCCTCTTTTGGAGATGTAGGTGAAATACCCACGAATTCCTCTGTAGAGAGAGAAATGTAGCGTGAAAAGAGGGCAGTGCATCCTGGCCAGCACCGACACAGCCTTGGCATTCACGACCCTAGCCCTGCCCCTTTGCGGTTCTTCTGCAGACCCTCCCACTAGTCAAGAGTCCTGCCTATCCATGGGGACCTGGTGGGCAGTCAGCAACACTGCCCGACATGCTGAGAGATCAGATATCCAAAGTCTGAAAGTGGGTTAGGTCTGGGTTCAGGTCAAAGTGCACTACATCCTAGGTATACAGCTGGACTCTCCATTTCACTTGTAACTTACCTGCCTCGTTTATAAAAAAGAGATGGATAACACAAGTGTAGTAAGGACTACAGAGGTAAAGCTCTTGGTGTAGCCCAAGTACACAGTACAAGCCTTAATAAAAATTTTAGTACTATGTCACTGGAGTGGCTCCAACATGCTGCTCTAAGCTGAACAGCCGGCTTAGTAGAGGAAACTCAGCTCCTGCCCTAAACCAGGAATTCTCAAACCTGGGCATCAGTATTAGCAGGGGTCTTATTAAAAATACACCTTTGGCCACATTCTTAGTCTTATTTAGAAGGTAGAGAAGGCAATCTGGGTTTTCAGTATGCTGCCAATGAGTGTGAAGCAGCTGGTCCACTGCTGGCAGAGCAATCTGTTCCAGCTGACACATAAGACTTTTGTACCTAAATCTGGGGTTCCACTAGCCTTGTTCCACTTGACATCTCCTCGCTAACACTGCCTATGCCCAGTACTTACGCTGTGCTCATTCTCTACTATTCACCAGGTACAAAGCTCTCTAGGCCTCTGAGAGTCCCACAGATAGACCTGTCACTTGCACATCACATTTCAACACTTCTTACCTTCTTCCTCCTCCCAGCCAGGCTCTTCAGAGAGGCTCTGCTCTGCCCGTTGCTTCAGGGCATCTCTCCGGGCCTGCTCCTGAGGGTGGGAGTACAATGACCACGACCAGTCAGGACTCCTTCTTCCCATGCCCTGGTCCTGACCCCAGAACTCTTGACACCCTGTCTCCCTCTTTTGCCTTAACAAAGTCCAGCCTGCTAGGCAGGCATGGTGGTGCATGCCTGTAATCCTAGCACTCGGGAGACTGAAGCAGGAGGACAGCAAATTCAAGCCCACCCCAGGCAGTGTAACAACTTAGGAGACACTGCAAACACTCTGGGTTCAATCCCCAGTATGGGGTGGAGGGGTCCACCTTGTTTGCACCAGGTCTGAGCAGGGACCTCTTTGGCCTAGACCAATATACCTGCTCTAGTTGATGGACTTTATAGAAATACCGATGCCAGAATTCTGAATGGGAAACAGCTGCTGGAACCTGGAAGGAGGGGAAAGTGGAAGTAAGACTTTGGCACTATTATATAGGGTCTGTGTCCCCAGTCTTATCAGTCTCCTCCCAGTCATTCTGGATTTCAGACACAGGAGGTAGCTTTGTGGCGTCTGTTAGAACCCTTCTGCCCCCATCCTAGTTTCAGCCAGACCTACCTTGGCCAAGGAGGAAGAAAAGAACTTCCATTAGGCTTTGTTGGCCCTTTCATTTCTCACCATTCTCTGCATGCCAGAAGTCTGGCAAATCAGCCTCTTCCATGCAGATTCTTGGATCAGGACATGGCTGGTTTGGCTCTATAGGGTCTCCCACTGTACACAACCCCCCCACCTCCTGACACCTCAAGCCTGGAGCTGGCTGAGGTCCTGCCGGCTGGGCCCTCACCATCTTGGTGTAGAGGGCCCGGATGGAGGGGCTGCCTACAAGGAGCTCTGAGATCTCCCCCTTCTTCTCCTCCAAGCAGAACTCGGAAAGCCAGGCGTCAAACAATTCCGGGGGCCCTGCGGAGGGACAGACGCTGATGGTCAGTTCCCTGGGTCTGGGGAAGAACGATGGACCTACAGAATGTACTTGAGCTTGGACTTGGACAAGGAAAGTGTATGGATTTTTTTCAGTCACTTGGGTAGTGAGGTCAGGTAGGGTGAAGGGGTGGGTGGCCCTACTGGGACACAGGTGTGGCACCTAAATGGTCTCCAGAAAGGACTGTTGTCTCCACTTCCTGATACTCCTGCTGGCATCTGAATCCACTACACCTGGCTGCTGAACCCCCACCCCAAGAGGTATTCTCAAGGCTCCAGTGACTGCGCTACCATTTCTTACTGGGAGCCACTGCCTGCCTCTGGATGCCCTCTCTCTGCCTTTTTTTTTTTTCCTTCCTTCTTCTCTGGTTATTCCAAATCTTCATGGGCTGCTAGTTTTCCTTTCCTTTTCTAATCTCTTGTTATGTTCCATTTCCTCCCAAAATAATCTACATTAAGTCACATGTTTCAATCCTGTCCTCTCACTGGCCATTCTGTGTCTTTCTACAACCCAGACTAACTTCTAGGGTTGCAGGTAGTTGTAAATACAATGTACAGTCATTTTTCTTCCCACACAGTTATCCACTGGAAACCAGGGGCCATCCTAGACTTCTCCCTTATCTACTTGCTAATTTTTGTTTGTTTTTCAGACAGGTCTCATTATGTAGCTCAGATTGGTCTTTAACTCCTGGTGATCCTCTCGCCTCAGCCTCCCAAGTGCTGGAATTATAGGTGTATGTCACCATGCCCAGCTTGATTTGCCCTGATCCTACTTTCTCAGTGTTGCTTTGCACTCTGTCCTCTCTTCCTAGGCTCTGGCCTTACCTCTGACATGCGGATGCCTACCAAACCTCTAAACTGGTCTTTCTCTTTCCTTTATCTGTCATGATACTACAAGGGCTGCTTTATAAAATGCAAAATCTGACTACCTCAGGCCTTAAAATCCTTCAATAGTTCTCTATTTGTTCGTTGGCTTTTTGTTTGTTTTTGTGAGACAAGGTCTCACTATATAGCTCAGCCTGCTCTTGAACTCAAGGCAATCCTCTTGTCTCAGCCTCTTGAGTGCTAGGAATACAGGCATGTACCACCATGTCCAGCTATGGAAGGGTTTCTTTTCTTTTTCTTTTTTGGTACCGGGAATCAAACTTAGGACCTCATATTTACCAGGCAGGCACTGTGCTGCTAAGCTACATCCCCAGTCTGGAAGGATTTTTTACACTAGGATCCACAGATGATCTTTAAAGAGGAAAAGAATCCCATACTGCACACAAAATTTTGTGGAGAGGAGGCTTGTCATTTTCAAAAGGTTTCTAAAGGCCTTTTTTACTAAACAGAAGATCTAGAATCACTACTGTGAGCTTTTTAGGATGAAATTCAATGCTTAGTCTGACACACAAAGCCACATCAAGCATCGGTGCTTTGGCTGTCTTTACTGTAACACACATACTCTTTAACCCAGTGTCACCAAAAATCTAGAGGTCCCTGTTCTTTCTGGACTTCCATATATGCTATTGCCTTTTCTTGGTCTTCTGTACTTCTAAAAGTACAACTAGTCTACTTGTAATTCATTCTTAAAACCTCAGTTTAAGTGTCACTTCCTGGAGTCCCCAGGCTGGGTAAGTATCACTCCTCTGCCTGTCTTTTATCAGAAGCAGTCATTCCACTTTCTACTATTTCTGCTTTATTCCCTCTTTGCTAGTTCCCTCCTAACAGCCTTGTCCTGGAGGGCTGGGTCAGATGGAGGGTTTGACTCATTTTTGGTCTTTTGTTCTGGTAAGGGACTCAATGTGTGGCAGGGCCTGAGTGAACAGCGGGTGATGGCGGGAAGGTAGACAGATTGGAGGGCTGGGAAGGCTGAGTAGAAAGGCTGTGGGATCAGGGGAAAAAAATCTCTGCAGATGACAGAGCTGGGGTGAAGCCAGCTAGGGTTCAGGGAGAAGTGACTATCCACACCCATCCTAGACAGCATAGGGCACATACCGGTCTTACTCTAGTCCCTCTCCATAGGGGGTCTCTGGCCTCTACCTGAGAAAAAGAGGGGCCACCCCAATGTCCACTTAGTTGACCTGCCCCACAAGCCTACCCCCACTATGACCTCCTCACCATCAGGTTCGTTGCAGTAGGTTGCTGGGTCTGACTGCAGGCTGTAAAGGCGAGCCTGTGAACAGAGAAAAGATTCTGGGGTGCTGGGCATACAAAGCACTCTCTCTGCAGAGTACTACAATCCTGCTTCTTCTCTGCAGGCACCTATCAACACTGGGCTGGCCTTAGTCCAAAAACAGGCTCTTACTAATCCACTCTCTGGGAACTAAGGAAACACAGTGTATGTAGGCTACAAAATTATATGTATAAAATGCTTCTAAAGTTGATGTGAAGTTTGAAAAAATGTCAAGACAAATATATTACTAAAGTTTAGCTGTAGGGGCAAATTGTTTTGTTTTGCTTTGTTTTGTAGGGACCAGGGATCGATCTTACAACCTTGTGCCTGCCAAGCAGACGCTTAAGCCAATGAGCCAAACTCCTGGCCCTAAACTTTTCGAGGCAGGGTCGCACTATGTAGTTCAGGCTGGCCTTGCACACATTGTAGCCTGAGCCAGCCTTAGAACTCACAACACTCCACCTACCTCAGCCTCCCGAGTGCAGGGATTAAAGGTGTGCACTACCACGCCCGGCTGGGGGCAAATTGTAAAATAATGTAACTATCCACAAATCAAAACCATTCATCGAACTGGGTGTAGTGGCACATGCCTTTGATCCCAGAACTCGGGAGGCTGAGGCAGGAGGAGCCTTGTGAGTTCAAGGCTGGCTTGGGCTACAACGCGAGTGCAAGGCCAGCCTGAGCTACATAGTGCGACCCTGCCTCAAAAATATAGGGCTGGGAGTTTGGCTCAATGGCTTAAGCGCCTGTCTGGCAGGCGTGAGGCTGTGAGTTTGATCCCTGATTCCACCAAAAACAAAAAAACCCCCAAAAAAGCCATTCATCAAAAATTCTTAGCTGGATGTGGTGGCACACACACACCTGTAATTCCAGCACTCTGGGAGGCTGAAACAGGAGGAATACAAATTACAGCCCAGCTGGGACAACTTAGCAAGACTGTCTCTCAAAAATAAATAAGCAAATAAATAGGCTGGACATGTAGCTCAGTTGAAAGCCTTGGTTTCAATCCCTAGTACCAAAGACACAGATTTCTTTTTTTTTTTTTTTTGCAGCACTGGGGATTGAACTCACAGCCTCGCACCTGCCAGACAGGCACTTAAGCTGCTGAGCCAAACTCCTGGCCCTGGTTTTTTGAGGCAGGGTCGCACTATGTAGCTCAGGCCGGCCTTGTCCTCACGCTGTAGCCCAGGCCGGCCTCGAATTCACAACGCTCGGCCTACCTCAGCCTCCGGAGTGCTGGGATTAAAGGCGTGTACCACCACGCCTGGCTTAAAAACACAGATTTCTTGGGCAGCAGGTATAGCTTAGTGGTACAATGCTTGTTCAGCATGCATGAGGCCAGTGTTTATAACCCGAGCACTGCCACCACCCAAAAAACAAAAACAAAAAAGAAAAACACCTTAATTTTGTAGCCTGTCTGCCAAGTAAATTGTAAATAGTGTTCCCACTAGTCACAGACAAGCAAACTTCAGCTGATAAAAAGAACGCCCCACTCGTGCCCCATTATATGGACACATTACTGTGTCTGTCTGCATCAGAATTTCAGCAAGCAATTTTGGTGATGAGTCGTTGTTATAATTTAAAATCTTATTTAATAATTACTGCAATTCCACATGTTCACTCAGTGGTGGTATTAACACAGGTGCTGAAAACAGCCTTGAAAAATCAGTATGTTTAGAAAGTCTATATGATCAAATGCTACACAGAAGGCCCAAATGCCGTGACACCACACTGAGAATTAGGAGAAAATGATCCATGAAAGAGGAGAAACAACGATGAGAGAATATAATGTGGCACAAATATTCCACCATGGTCGCTGATTTAAGTGCTCTGAAGACACCTTTTCATTGGTAGCAGAAATGAATCTTTTTTTTTTTTTTTTTTTTTGCGGTACCGGGGATTGAACTCACAACCTCGAGCCTGCCAGGGCAGGCACTTAAGGCACTGAGCCAAACTCCCGGCCCTGGTTTTTGAGGCAGGGTCGCACTATGTAGCTCAAGCCGGCCTTGCGCTCGCGTTGTAGCCCAAGCCCGCCTCGAACTCACAACGCTCCGCCTACCTCAGCCTCCCGAGTGCTGGGATTAAAGGCGTGAATCTTCTTTTTTGAGATACAGTCTTGCTGTGTTGCCTAGGTCGGTCTTGAACTTGTGATCCTCCTGCGTTAGCCTCCTGAGTAACTGAGACTACCAGTGTGGGCCACTGCACCGGGCTTGGAAATTAAGTCTTAACTGACATGTGGAGAAAATGATGTCTCCAAAACGCTCTCTGCAATATGCTTACAAAGTTGGAAGCTAAAAGGAATCTAAATGCTTTTTTTTTTTTTTTTTTTTTTTTGTGGCACTAGGGTTTGAACTCACAACCTTGCGCCTGCCAGGTAGGCATTTAAGCTGCTGAGCCAAACTCCCATCCGGAATCTAAATGCTTAACACGAGAGAAATAACTGAGTAACTGTTATATTTACTTGTAAGAATTTTTTTTTTTTTTTTGTCTTTTCTTGAGACAGGGTCTCACTATGCAGTTCAGGCTGGCCTTGAGCTCACTTTGTAGCCCAGGCTGGTCTCGAATTTCCAACAATCCTCCTGTTTCAACCTCCTGTGTGCTGGGATTACAGGCTTGCACCATCACTCCGGGATTCATGTGTCAGCATTTCAAGAGATTAAAAGTGATGGTGACTAGGAAAGACACTAAGTTTACTGTACAATTTTTTTTTGGGGGGGCACCAGGGATTGAACTCACAACCTCGCACCTGCCAGGGCAGGCACTTAAGCCACTGAGCCAAACTCCCAGTCCTGGTTTTTTGAGGCAGGGTCACATTATGTAGCTCAGGCCGGCCTTGCACTTGCGTTGTAGCCCAAGCCAGCCTCGAACTCACAATGCTCCTCCTACCTCAGCCTCCTGAGTGCTGGGATTAAAGGCGTGCACTACCACGCCCGGCTACTGTACATTTTTAAAAAAATCTATTACAAAATTGCATTTATAAAGTGGTTATTTTGTTAAAAAGAAAAAACCCTGTAACCCTAGCTACTTTGGATGGTGAGGCAGGAAGATTTCAAGTTCAAGGACCTTGTCTCAAAATTGAAAAAATTTTAAAAATATGTGAGGATATAGCTCAGTAGTAGAGTGCACCTGGGTTTAATCCTCAGTACCTCAAACAAACAAACATAAAATGCAAAACATCTTTACTTACATTAGCAAACAAAAAAACGAATGGAAGAACTGGGTGTGGTGGCGGACACCTGTAATTCCTGCATTCAGGAGGCTGAGGCAAGAGGATCTGTGAACTTGAGGCCAGCCTGGGCTACACAGTGAGTTCAGCCAGATTGACTACATACATAGCAAGACCCTGTCTCAAAATAAATAAATAAATAAAAACAAGGGGACGGGCATTTCATTCAGTGGTGCAGTGAACGCCTGGCAGGTGTGAGGTCCTCAGTTTGATTCCCAGTATCAACCCCCTCAAAACACCAAAAACCCCCCAAAAACCAAATGGAAGGTTATGAATCAACAAGGAATCAGAGATGTCTTTGGATGACAGGATTAGAGGTTTAGAAATACACTAATTCTGTTTTTCTTATTGGTGTTCCCCAATTTAGCTATATACATATATTTGTTTGGCCTAAACATGAGCTGCTGTTGTGACTAGAAACTGGAACCTAGGCTGTGTGTGGTGGCAAACACCTGTAATCCTAGCATTCAGGAGGCTGAAGCAGAAGGATTTCTGTATATTTGAGGCCCACGTGGGCTACATAGCGAAACCTTGTCTTAAAAAAAAAAAAAAAAAAAAAAAGCTGGAAGCTAAAGGCCAGCATCTGTAGGGGAGGCTGCTAGTGAATACCTTGGTGCCATCATAGGGCTCAGCTGTGCCAGAGGGTGTGCCCATCAGGGTGATTACATCACAGTCGATGGTTTTGTCCGGCGAGGGGGCAAAGGTGTCTGAGATCACCCCAAGGAAGTCCGACAGCCCCTTCTTCATTTTTTCTGTTGCCCCTGAGGAGCCTTCAGTCTGTGGAGAGAACCAAGAGGGAAGCAATGCCCCAGGAATGAGCTGAAATCTAGGAAATGGGGTGAGCTGAGAGCAGGTGGGGAGCACAAGGGCAAGGGTGTACTATGTGTGGGAACCAAGGAAATGTCCACAGGTCCTTCCCATTGTCTCAGGGGCTGAAGAAGGAGAGAAGCAGCCAAGCCCTTTCTCCACCAGTTGGGGATGCAGAACAAAGACTGAGGCAGGCCTACAGAGGTCAGAGCAGAGATTCTTAACTGTTTTATCAAGATGTCAAGGTTAATCAGGCTGATTAAAAAGCAGTAAGCCAATCCCAGCACTCAGGAGGCTGAGGTAGGAGGAGCGTTGTGAGTTCGAGGCTGGCTTGGGCTACAACGTGCGTACAAGGCCTGTCTGAGCTACATAGTGCGACCCTGCCTCAAAAAACTAGGGCTGGGAGTTTGGCTCAGCAGCTTAAGTGCCTGTCTGGCAGGTGTGAAGTTGTGAGTTCAATCCCTGGTGCTAAAAAAAAAAAAAAAGCAGTCACCCAGGCATGGTGGCGCATGCCTGGAATCCCAGTACCATGGAGGCTGAGGAGGAGGACTGCTGTGAGTCCAAGCCCACCCTGGGCTATATAGTGAATTCAAGGTCAGCCTGAACTACATAGTGATACCCTGTCTCAACCCCACTGTCTGAAAAAGGGGCCAGGATAAGATGAGCATAGTGGTGCACACCAGTAACCCAGCATGTAGGAGGCTGAGGCATGAAGATCAGCACAGGTTTGAGGTCAGCCTGGCCTACATAGTGAGTCTGAAACCAGCCTGGACTACACAGTGAGACTCTGTCTGGGAAAAAAAAAAAAAAAAAAAAGGCAAGAGTGAGTGGACCCATATCATAGACATTTTAGCAGGGAAAAGGGTCTATGAGTAGGTAGTGTTGCAAAAGGCACTAGCTTTGGAGTAGGACATGGAACTGAATTCCAGATGTAATAGTTGGTTATGGGACATAAAGCCTCTGTGAGTCTGTGTCCTGATTTGTAAAATGCAGATAAATATACATTCTTCATAGGATTATGGTGAAAACTAAAAGGGACAGATAATACCTAGCGCAATGAAATACCTAATAAGTAGCAGAACTGTAATATTACAATTACATCATCATTGTTTAGGAAATATATTTTATATAAAAGTCTGGGGAAATACAGGTAGGACAAGAACAGATAGCCTGGGAA
Source organism: Dasyprocta punctata (assembly GCA_004363535.1). NCBI lineage: Eukaryota > Metazoa > Chordata > Mammalia > Rodentia > Dasyproctidae > Dasyprocta > Dasyprocta punctata. The sequence continues at coordinate 13,009 of RJWM01009909.1, read as the reverse complement.
ACCAGTCAAGGGTCAGCACATGGACCTCCTGGAAGGGGCAGGTGGGACAGCAAACTAGAACCATATGGGTCAGAATGCTCTCCAGTAGGCACGTCACAGTCCAGCTGCCTTGTGGAAAACTAAGATACTCTTGATTAAGCTGCCCAGGCAATTTAAACGTAGAACCTGTCAGAGCGCATAGCACATATTGTTACAGCTATACAATCGCATTTGTTGAATGAAAAAGATAAATGAAAAAAGATAAATGAATAAATAAGTGGTATTTCGCCTACTGGTTAAACTTACAGTAGTTTGGCATGAATACTATTTGTTATTCATGCACATCAGTAGCTGTGGTTAGCAAGTAGACAGTATCTTATAAAAGGACTTAATAAAATAAACTTGCTCTGAAAACCCTCCAGATGTACTTGCCTGACTTCTTTCCTTCCTTCCTGTTTTCTTCTTTCCTTTTTTTTTTTTTTTGAAACAGGGCGTTGTTCATGTCACCCAGGCTGGTGTTCAATTCCTGGGCTCAAGAGATATGCCTGGCCTCCTGAGTAGCTGGCATTACAGACACACTTCACTGGGTCCAGCTCAAAACTTGTTTTTCATAACATGACCTTTAATCTTGAGGTGACCGATTCAGCTAGTCATCAAACGAAGAAACTATAATCTGTCCCAAGCTAACAGAAAACCTAATACAAAAATGAGTAAACTGTACTTTACTGGAAAATTAAGGGGATATCTTTGACTGTCCACATTTTTCACCTTTTACACTGACTTGAGGATTTTACTGTACATGTCTGACTAATAAGAAGAGGGCCATTGAGAAAACAAACTGGCACAAAACAAGCATGGCTGAAATAAGTAAGAATATTTTCTTGCTGGGTGAGCTGACGCATGCCTATAATCCTAGCTACCGAGGTAAGAGGATCCCAAGTTCATGACCAGTCTGGAGAAAGTAATAAGACCTTGCCACAAAACGAAACAAAAAGATAAGGAGGCAATGTGCAAATACTTAGCAAAGAGAATGCTGACTGCAGCTCTGTATATAATACTAGAAAAACTGAAATAGCAAAGTAGGAACTAGTTAAATCCATGTAATACAACTGATGCCATTTGAATGTCATTTGCAGAATGAGGTTTGCAATGATTAAGTAAAAAAGTGGGTTAAAAAACAGTTTTCAGTTGATTCCACTTTTTTTTTTTTGTCTTTTTTGAGACAGAGTTTCACCATGCAGTTCAGGCTGGTCTTGAATTCACTTTGTAGCCCGACCTCAAACTCCCACTGATTCTCCTGCCTCAGTCGCTCTGGTGCTGGGACTACAGGCATGCACCACCATCCCACTTTTAAAGAAGACAGGGTATATAGGGATACATCCCCAAAGGAGTTAACAACAGTCATCTCCAGGATGTAGAAGTATGGATGGGTCCAGGTCAGTCTCTCTCTTTTGCTTAAGTGTATTTTCTAAAATTTCTACAATGAATGACTTTGTTATTGGAAAACATTTGCTAAAATGATACAGAAGTAGGAAAACCAATTAGTACTTAACATTTACATGTTGACAGACAATTCTTCCAGAATGAGAGGAAAAACCAATCACTGTTTTTGTCCAGAGTCACCTGACAGAACAGGTGGGAGTCCCCCCAGGGTATCAAGATGGGTCAGGCCGAGAGGCGGTCGCTGGAGGTGTGGGCAAGTACTCACGGTCAGCTTCTCCTTGACCACACTGGCTGTGGCTGCGATGGTACAGGCAGTGTCATGCTGTACCACCTGGGTGAACTCCGCCAGGTCCCGCTTCATGAACTCCAAAGCTTCAGAGGACTGTGGGAAGATGGAAATGCAACAGAGCCAGTTTGTCCCCGGGGCTTTTTCAGTATCAAACAGACACACAGAACTCTCAAGAGACACAGGAGCCCGGGCTTGGTGACAATGTTTAGTGTCCCAGTTCACAATCTGGGATAGCCAGACAGCAGCAAGCACAGGAGAATTCTGCTCCTCAGCCCAGGCACTCACAGCTATGTGGCCATGAGCAAGTCTAATCTAGTGCTTGGTTTTCTCCTCATAAAAGGTTGGAGGTGGACCAGGTTAGTGATTCTCAGGAGCAGTCCAGGGAAAGGGACACTTACAGCCTATGAAAAAACAGGCTTGAAGAGCTACTTGATATGATTTAAGTCATGCTAGTTTCAAATTTCAAATAACTTGACAATGGTGGGTGTGGTGATGCACACCTGTAATTCCAGCAATCAGGAGGCTGAGGCAGGAGGATTGTTACAAGTTCCAGGACAGAAGGGATGCATAGTAAGACCCTGTCTCAAAAAAAAAAACAAAAAAACAAAAAAACTAAAAAACAAGAAAACCAACCAACCAAACAAAAAACCCAGTCAAATGACTTGACAAAACGTGATGTGTATGTGTGCGTGTTTTTTTTTTTATTTATTTTTTATTTTTATTTTTTTTGCGGCACTGGGGATTGGCAAGCACTTAAGCCGCTGAGCCAAACTCCCCAGCCCTGGTTTTTTTGAGGCAGGGTCGCACTGTGTAGCTCCGGCCGGCCTTGTGCTCGCGTTGTAGCCCAAGCTGGCCTAGAACTCACAACGCTCCTCCTACCTCAGCCTCCCGAGTGCTGGGATTAAAGGCGTGCGCCACCACGCCCGGCTGTGTGTGTGTGTTTTTAATCAAAGACAAGAGGGCCAGATTCTCTCCCAGGCCTTCTTGGTTCCACCATTCATGAGTTCTAGTCACCCAAAGAGCTACTTTGGACTGAACTGTTATCTGCTTCTGTTGAACAAACCTGCTTGCCAGCCTACGCTCAGAACCAACTTGAGACTGCTAGCCACACAGCTTTCTATATTCTGCTTGGCTTACAGCATACTCGCCATCTCCAGCATGGCCTCCCGGATCATCTTTGTGCTGGTCCCAACCTACAAGCTCTTTTATGCCACAGGAAATCCATCACCTGGAATTTTTAAAGCCCATGTTCAATTGTTTGGTGGGTTTTCTACTTTCCTTAGCCCAGGAAGTCTGTGAGTGGGACAGTTTCATGTATAAACTAGAGGTTTCTTGGGGGAGGGGGAAGGAGCCATGCCTCTACATCAGATTCTGCATCCCTACACGTGGCATGGAGGGAAAATTTATGTATTTATTTTTATCATGCAGTCTCAGACATGGAGCTCCATTCTGTCCATCTGCATTCCTACCTCCTTAGTCCAGCCAACCCACTCTCCCATTTGGACTCCTACCAGAGGGAAGGTATCAGATACCTTTATTATAGGGGGTGCTCTCTTGGCAGGGTTGACCAAACTGCCCCTTGTCTTACATTCTTCAGAGTGTATACACTGCCCTGGGAGCAAACATAAACTCTTTTACCTTCACTGACAAGGCCTGTAAATCCTAGCTCCTGGCAGGCTTGTAGTCCCACTGCAATGCGCCTTTACTGAGCTCCAGCTGGCCTTTCTCAAGTTTCCCAAATGTCCTAGCATCTTCCCTACCTCAGGTAGCTGGAACACATCATCGCTCTCCCTGAAGATACTTCAAATCTTCAGAACAAATAAGCCAGCACACTGAATGACCTTTCACTTGGCTGTGATTTTTTTTTTTTTTTTTTTTTTTTGTCTTTTTGAGACAGGGTCTTGCTATGCAGTTCAGGCTGGTTTTGAGCTGTTTTTTTTTTTTTTTTTTTTGTGGCACCAGGGATCAAACTCACAACCTCGCACCTGCCAGGCAGGCAGGCACTTAAGCCACTGAGCCAAACTCCCAGTCCTACTTTTTTGAGGCAGGGTGGCACTATGTAGCTCAGGCTGACCTTGTGCTCACATTGTAGACCAAGCTGGCCTCGAACTCACAACGCTTCTCCTACCTCAGTCTCCTGAGTGCTGGGATTAAAGGTGTGCACCACCATGGCTGGCTTTGAGCTCACTTTGTAATCAAGGCTAGTCTTGAACTTCCAACAATCCTCCTGCCTCAGCCTCCCGACTGCTGGGATTACAGGCGTGTGCCACCACATTCAGCTTTTTCTTTTTCTCTTTTTTGGTACTAGGGATCAAATTCACAACCTCGCACTTGCCAGGCAGGTGGTTACACCACTGAGCTAAATCCCCAGCCTTGTACATTCGGTTTTTTCATCTGGTTAACTCTTGTACATTTTCCAGGGCTATGCTTTCACATCACCTCCACAGAGAAGTTTCCTGGCTTTACCTGTTCTTTCACATTTGTTATGCTTCAGGCTCTACACTACTCAGTATCATTCTTTCTAGATAAACTATGACTCCCATGAACATACAGCCCATGTACGTTGTTCACTGATGATTTCCTAGTGTCTGACACAAAACATACATGTCTCAGGGCAATTTTAATTATATAACCACCTACATTACTACTGAATGAATGGTTATCTTCCCCACTAGACTCTAAGTGCTGAGTGAACAAACATGAATAGGTATGGTGCTTGCCCTCAAGAAGGTCACGGTCTACTGGGGTAAATGCTCACATAATACGTTGATGAGCAAGGGCAGAGCAGCAACTGGAATATTATGAGGTTGAGAAGATTTGGGGAATGGAAGTTTGGATTCAGCCCTGAAGAATAAATAGGAATTTACTAAGGAAGTCTTGGAAGTTTACTGAAGGTTATACACATTTTAGTGCTGATAAATATGAAATGTGAAGCAGAAATGGTGAGCAATAAAGCTGGAGAGGTTACTGAGGGCAACTATGAGGAGCATCAAAGGTTTGTTTGTTTATTTATTTATTTATTGGTACCGGGGATTGAACTCACAACCTCAAGCCTGCCAGGCAGGTGCTTTTGCCACTGAGCTAAATCCCCAGCCCTATTTTTTGAGACAGGGTCTCACTATGCAGTTGAGGCTGGTCTTGAACTCACTTTGTAGCCCAGGCTGGTCTCGAACTCACAAGGATCCTCTTGCCTCAACCTCCTGGGCGCTAGGATTAAAGGCAAGCACCACCACACCCAGCTCATCAAAGGTTTAAAGCAGGTGGGATTTTCATTTTTGTAAGTCTTTCTAGTGACTGGAATAAAGGATAGGTACACAGGCAACAAGATTTTAAAAGAGAGGAAGTTTAGAAGCGAAGAAGCTAGTTAGAAGGCTGCTGGAACAATACAGTAAAGAAAATATAAGAATATGAATAAGGACAAAGCTGGTAAAGATGGAAACGATGGGATCGATTCAAGAAATACTAGATAGGGCTGGGGGATTTAGCTCAACAGCATAAGCATCTGCCTGGCAAGCTTGAGGTTGTGAGCTTGATCCCCAGTACAAAAAAAAAAAAAAAAAAAAAGAATTACTAGGTAAAAAGGTAAATATGTAGATATGTTGACTAAGGGCAGGAAAAGAATCGCGGAAGAGCCAATCGTTGCTAAAATAGGTGACTGGATAGACATTAGGCTGCCAGCTAAATGAGAAAATACTGAAGGAGGAACAGGTTTGCAGAAAAGATTGTGATAATGACTTTGGGCATGAAAATCTGAGGTGATCATGGGTGTTCTGGGATAGCTGCCCATCAGGAGCTAGCCTCAAACAACAAAGCTCAGGAAAAAGAACTAGATGTCACCTTAACTTGAAGGGAAGGAGATCACCCAGGAAGATTCTGAAGAGTGAAGAGAGCAGTGTGCTAAGAGGACCTCATGTGCAGTTAGGAAAGTCTGGAGAAGTACATGGAGAATTGAGAGGGTACCATGTCACAAAAGCCAAAAGCAGTTTCAAGAAAAAGGGAACACTCACTAGTGTCAAACATAGCAGAAAGGTCCAGAAAGATAAAAGTCGAAAACACCCACTGGATGTGACACGTGGTAAGAGAAGCTGAATGTGACTGCAGATAAGGTTATAGGTAGTGCCTTTAGGGTAGGAAAGGAATTAAACAGTATCATGCTTACTGACTGCAAATTTCAGAAAGTATGTGAGGTTGTCTGTGGGAAATGAAAAGGACATCTGAAGTCAAGGGAAGAAGCAAATTTAGATTGAAAAAGGATGCTGGGAAGAGCTCAGGTCCAGATGAGAGTGGGGAATTTACAGTGCAACCAAAGAACACATGCCCATCTCTATCAGTATGTATATACAAAAAGCATTTGTGCGCACACAGGAGGATGCAAAAGGAGAGGAAGATAGATTACAGCACCATCTGAGTTGTTGGTTCTAAGTTCATCAAATAAGTAAGGAACTCTGGTTCAGATAAGGCCAGGATGGGATGCAAGGAAAAAGTACCAAAAGACCAAGAAAAAAATAAAAAAGGACAAATGGACGGGCGACAGTACTTAAAAGCTTCCCCACCACCCTAAAAATGTAATGAAAATAGTTAACACTTATGTAATACTAATGTTCTTAGTTGTCCATATTATCATCTAAACCCTATGACAATCTCTACAGGTAGATATTATTATTTTCATGTTACGGTAGGGAAACTGAGGCCCAGAGAGGTAAAGTAACTTGCATGTTTATATAACCATAATCGGCAAAGAGAACAAAATTAAGTCTCTTTCTAAAAGGAGAGAAACACCCATCACTGCTCCCCTTCCCACAATTCAAATTGGGAATTCCCCCAGAAAAAATATGGAAAGCTGACCAAGTACCTATTTCACATGAGTTATGGTAAATCCCAATCCCGAGAGAAACACACACATGACCTCATGTAACACTTGTTGAATGCACATCACACTTTTAGTTGTCCCTCAGCTCTTACCAACAACACAGAGACAGCACAGGGCATTCTCAGATTTGCCTGGCTGTAATCAAGAGGCTGCTCAGGAGTACACAGGTTGAGGGGAAAGAATGCTCCCAGAGTAGGGGGGCTGACTTAGCTGAGGTCCAAAGCCTCCTGGAGTCTGCCCTGAAGCAGGACTCTTCCCTAGTTGCTTGAGGTAAATAGTAATTAGTTTTTCCACAATTACTTGGCAAGGCCGAGCATCATTTATCCAATAGGGATTGCTTAGCTAGCCATTCAAGGCCCTCCATTCTGTGACCATTAATCTCCTCTCCCTGTTCGTAAACCCCTCCCTTAGAATTCACCAGGCACCAATGCGTATGGCTCATGCTCATTTTTGACCTAGGTTCTTCCTTTCAGCCAGTCTAGACAGGGTTGGCCTGGATAGGGTTCCTTACCCACACTTTTTCTGGCATGTTCTTTTTTTTTGTTTTGTTTTGTTTTGTTTTGGTACTGGGGATCGAATTGGCATGTTCTTGACTACCAGACTAGACAAGGTACACAGTCCTTTCATATTACAGCATTTAACACAAAAGTAGTTAGACAGCTCGTTGAGGATTTGGTTTCCCCACCACACTGTTAGCTTTGAGGCCCAGAACTATGCTTGTTTGGCCTAGCAGTGATGGTGAACGTTTTAGAGCTTTCAATGATACAATCAAATAAATGTTGCATGTGTGCTGTAGGCTGGCCACTACTGAAGGTCTGTATCTTTAGATCTCTGGGTGTGCTGGCTGTGGTATATATGTACTCTAATGTCTGAATGACTATCAAAGTAAGTTTTTTCATTGCTGCTATCCTTCTTCTTCAGGCCTGTATCAAATATTCTTCTATCTTGTTTGTTTTTTTGAGACAGGGTCTCGCTATGTACCTCAAGCTGGCCTAGAACTCGCGGTAATCTTCCTGCCCCAGCCTCCAGAATGCAGGGACTACAGGCATATGCCACCATACCCAGTCAAATGTTCTTTATTTCACAAGAAAGCTGTCAAGCTACCTGGCTGGAATTGCTCCTTCCTATGCATTTTCAGGAAAAGGTCGTTCCAGCCTTTAAAACAACGGTTATTTCGTTGTGGTTACACCTGTCTGCGAAGGGTCCTCGTAGACCAGAAAGGGCGAAAAGTAGGGCCCAGGTCGACCTGAGGGAGGCCCGGGACACGCAAAAGCCGGGAAAGGCAGGTTGGACCAGGTTGCAATGAGGCGTCGTGGAGCCCAACCGGGGGAAGAGGGCGCTGGCCCGGCTTACCTTCTCTTTGACTGCCTGGTAGCTCTGTTGCAGCCAGCTCCGCCACCATCCCACGTCCTCCCTGTGGAAGACAGACACATCTGTCGGCCCTGGAGTGCGACTCGTTCCTGCTCAGTGGTCAGGTCTGTTTCCCCCTTGGATGTGGCCCGCGGGCGGAGGTTTAGCAGGCCGCTACCCTGCCCCCTCACACTAAGACTCCACTCTGCCCTTTCAGCTCCGTCCACGCCCGCACTGACTTCCTGTTCCCCTGGGGACCCTGGCCCAACACCCGAACCCTGGGAGAATTCAGGCCCCAACTCCTGGGAGCAGAATGACGGGCTCACCCTTCCGCCATCTTGCCTGCATGACATCACCACTATTTACCGACCTTTGACTTCCGACACGGCCCCGCCCCCTTAAGCTCCGCCCCGAAGTGCGCTGCCCAATACTTGCGCCAGCACAGCCCTCAGTCCAATCTCCGCCCCGCTCCACGTTAAGCCCTGACTCCCTGCGCTCTGTCCAGTCTTAAGCCGGAGTTCGCCTTTAAACCCCGCCTCTGAACTCTCGGTCCAATCGTTATCCAGTCCTGTCCTCGGGCCCCACCCCCACCAGCTTCAATTCTTTCACGGGTAGCAGCAGACTTCCGATACGGTGGCCTCTGTGGGCCTTGTTTGGCCGACTTACTGGATGGCGAATAAAGAGTAGTAGGGAGGAGAGGAAGGCTTCTGGCTGGAGCTCAAACATCTGGCTCACAGAGCGCAAAACTAGGACCGCCCCCCTTTGTGAAACCAGCTGCATAGCGGCTGTTCGTTGTCTTCGGCCTGATTGAACACGCGGAGATAGCTGGCCCGTGGGCCAGAGTTTGGAGGAGGAAAATGTAGAGACAAATTCTGGGGACTCTCAGGATTCTGTAGAGGCAGACACACATTCAGCTATCAAAAAACAACATGAACTAGACTGTGATCAGGAGAAATCCGGCGACCGCGTGGATGAGGGAGATAAGAGTCCACTGAGTTGGGGGGTTCCAGAGCTCCCATCGCCTCATCTGTCTTCATCTGTGTACCCATTCTTTGCCTTCTCTCCTGGAAGGATGCATCTCGGCTAAGGTCAACCCCTCCGTGTTATCCCTTCTCTTGTCTACCTAACGAAGTATGTAGCTCTAGTAATTCTTCCACTGCCCACTCCCCGTCTCGTCTTCCCCGCTCTTTAAGAGATTATTCCTATCACTCTACATAGTGTTACTTCTACCTTAAATGAAGGCAAACAAAAACCAACCTTGTCTTGGACTCCATATCAATTCCCTACTCCCTTTAACAGCAAAATTCCTGAGTTGCCTACACTGCCTGTATCCAACTTCCTTCTTCATTGAACTCCCTGCAGTCGGATTTTTGCCTCTCCACACCCAGTGAAATAACCTTTGATAAGCTCGCCAAGAGCAATGGCCTATTTTAAATTCTCTTACTTTAATGGTAAGCATCTAACATGACCTAGTTGTCCACTTCCTCCTCCTCCAAAGACTTTCTTCACTTGGCTTCTGAGATGCGCTACCCTCCTGACTTCCTCTTCCTTCTTGGGCATCTCCTTAGTATTCTTTAGTCTCATTGCTGGAATGTCCCAGAGCTCAAACCCTGGTTCCTTTTTCTGTGTCTGCAATCATTATTCAGGTAATTTCTTCAAACTTATTATTTCTACATGCTGGCAACTCTCAAATTTCCTTTGGGATTAAAACATCTGTGAAAAGGCTCACATTTGGACATGCAGTACATATATTAAACTTAATGAGTCTCAAAACAAATTTCTGATACTAAATTTCCTGCAAACTTCCCCATATCTATAAATGGCAACCTCATTCCTCCAATTTATCAAGCTAAAAACCTGGGAGTTATCATTGGTTCCTCACATTCTTTCATACTAAAGAGCTAATCCCTCAATAAATCCAGTTGACTTTGCCTTTAAAACAAAAACAGAATTAGTCACTTCACTACCCCTGATGCTACTAGATCCAACCTCCTATCATCTGTCACCTGGTTAATCACAAGAGCATCTTAACTACTATCTCTGTATTCACTTTTACCTTCCATTTGTTCTGGAAGAAATTTTTTTAAAAAAAAGAAGATGGAAGCCGGGTGTGGTGGCGCACGCCTTTAATCCCAGCACTTGGGAGGCTGAGGTAGGAGGAGCGTTGTGAGTTCGAAGCTAGCTTGGGCTACAACGCAAGTGCAAGGCTGGCCTGAGCTACATAGTGCGACCCTGCCTCAAACAATCAGGGCTGGAAGTTTGGCTCAGTGGCTTAAGCGCCTGCCCTGGCAGGCGCGAGGTTGTGAGTTTAATCCCTGGTGCCGCAAAAAAAAAAAAAAAAAAAAAAAGAAGGGCTGGGCGTGGTAGCATATGCCTGTAATCCCAGCACTCAGAAGCTGAGGCAGGAGGACTGCTGTGAGTTTGAGGCCAGCTTGGGCTACATAGTGTCTAAAATAAATACAGTACAATACAATACTGTGTCTGTGAGCAGACACATTGGTGTATGCCTGTAATCCCAGTCACTTGTGGGGCTAAGGCAAGGCAGGAGGATTGTAAATTCAATGTCAGCCTGGGCAATTTAGCAAGACTGTTAAAATAAGAAAGTAAAGAGGGCTGGGGATATAGCTTAATGATATAGTGCCCCTGGATTTGATCCACTGTATTGCAAAAACAAAACACCTAAATTGGGTTTGGGGCATGGTGGTGCATAATTGTAATCCCAGCACTCTTGGAAGTATGGTGAGGAGGATTACAAATTCAAGGCTGACCTGTGCATCTTAGACACTTAGCAAGACCCTGCCTCAAAGTAAAGAGATGAAAAGATGGCTGGGAACATAGCGCAGTACAGACTCTGGGTTCAATCCCCAATACAAGGTGTGTGTCAGGGGGGAATCAAAACCCAAGCTAGTGGGTATGCAAAATTGTGCAGTTGTTGTTGGAATACAGAATCGTGTTTCCTCAAAAAATTAAACATAGAATTTTCATATGCATTAGCTTTTCTTTGCTATGACCAAACACCTGAGGAAGAGGAGGAAACTTAAAAGAGGAATGATTTATTTTGGCTCATAGTTTCAGAGATTTCAGTCCATGGTTGGCTGGCTCCATTGCTTTTAAACTTGTGTAGGGCAGAAACATCATGGCCAAAGGGCATGACAGGGGAGGGTTTCTTACTTCTTGGAAGCCAGAAAGCAGAAAGAAAGGGAAAAAGTTCAAAACAAAGGGGCTGGAAAGAAGATATAGTCCTCAAGGTCACACTCCTATTATCCACCCTTAAACTAGGCCCCATCTCTGTTTCCATCACCTCTTTCAAATTATGATTAATCCACCAATGAAGTTAAACCACTTGTGATCCAATCACTAGGTCCTAACTCTGAACAGTGGTGCCTGATAGATCAAACTCTCAGTACATGAGTCTTTGGAGGACATTTCATATTTATTTTCATTTTTTTAGTATCAGATTTGTAAAAAATTAAGTTTATTGGTACATTTTAGATATACATAATGATCATATTCATTATAGGGAATTATACCCGTACATGATATATTTTGATTCCTCTTTTTTCCCAATTCTCTCTCCTCTCTTCAACCCATCTTCCCTTTCCTATTTACAAAGCTTTGTTTCCATTTTATCTTTTTAAATTTTTTTCCCTTTTCCCTTCCTTCCTTTCCTCTTTTTCCCATCCGAGCTCTTCTTTCCTTTCTTCCCATTTCACAATATCTATTGTATATTTTTGTCCTTATTTACTCTTTCAGTTTCTCACATCAGGAAGACAATGTGATGTTTGCACATGTGAGTACAATTTATGTCACCTAAGAGTATGGCCTTACATTGCATCCATTTACCTAGAAATGTCTCAAGCTTATCCTTCTTTTTTTTTTTGCAGCGCCGGGGATCAAACTCACAACCAGGCAGGCGCTTAAGCCACTGAGCCAAACTCCCGGCCCTAGTTTTTTGAGGCAGGATCACACTATGTAGCTCAGGTTGGCCTTGTGCTTGCGTTGTAACCCGAGGTGGCCTCAAACTCACAACACTCCTCCTACTTCAGCCTCCCAAGTGCTGGGATTAAAGGTGTGCGCCACCACGCCTGGCAAGCTTATCCTTTTTTATGGCTGAGTAGTATGCAATTATATATATATTTAAAAAAAACACATCTTCTTTATCCATCCCTGGGTTGATGGGCACTTGAGTTGTTACCAAGATTTATCTATTACAAACTGTGCTGCTATAAACATGGGTGCACATATATTGCTGTGGTACAGTGTTTTTAATTCTTCCAGAAAGATACCCAGAAGAAGAACATTTGGGTTAAATGGGATCTATAATCCTAGTTTTTTGAGAAATCTCCACACTGCTTTCCACAGTGGTTGCACCAGTCTACACTCCCACAAACAGTGGAGAAGTGTTTCTTTTTCTCCACAGCCCCTCTAGCATTTGTTTTTTTGTTTTTGTTTTGGTGGTACCGGGGATCAAACTCACAACCTCATGCCTGCCAGGCAGGTGCTTAAGCCACTGAGCCAAACCCTTGGCCCTAGTTTTTTGAGACAGGGTCGCACTATGTAGCTCAGGCTGGCCTTGCACTCATGTTGTAGCCAAAACTAGCCTTGAACTCACAACGCTCCTTCTACCTCAGCCTCCCCAGTGCTGGGATTAAAGGCGTGCGCTACCACACCCAGCTTCTAGCATTTGTTATTGGTTGATTTCTTGATAATAGCCGTTCTTTCTGGAAGGAAATGGAATCTCAGCAATGTTTTAATTTGCAACTCTCTCTCTAATGACCTGTGATGTTGAACATTTTTTCATATATTTATTTGCCATTTCTATTTCTTTATCCAAGAACTGTGTATTCATCTCAAATGCCCATTTCATATTCATTTTCTTTTTTATTTATTTATTTATTTTTTATTTAAGAGAAAATAGATACAGAAGCTAGAAATAAAAGTCAAAAAAGACAGACAAACAACAACAACAGATCTGATATGATAACATTGTAGGTTTACACACTGAGGTGGTTGAAGTTTGGCAGTAGTTACAATATTGCATATCATTACCTTCCTAGGGGTTGGGGATATTGACAGAT